>VWZZ01003031.1:224583-240395 GCA_013399095.1 Psophia crepitans
GCCGAGTCGGTGAGTGGGGGAGCGGGGAGGTTGGGCGGCCGAGGGGGGGAGGCCTTGGGGGCGGCCCGGCCCTGAGGCGCGGGGCCCCCGGGGCTGCGCTGGCTCCGCCGCCTCCTCCTCCTTCTCCTCCTCCTCCTCACAGAAACCAGCGAGCGCCGGAAACCCCTCTTCTCCCCATTTTCTTTCTCTGGAGCATCAAAAAGGGCAGGAGGCCCCTGGCCTTCCCCATCTCGGCGGGGCCCTGCCGGCAGCACCGCCTCGGGGCGGCCCTGGGCCTGGGCTCTTCCAGGAGCAAAAAAAATACCCCTTTCGTTCAACTTTTAAAACGTCTTTCCTTTCTCCTTTCATTTTCTGAGTGCCAGAAGGGCAGGGAGGCCCCTTTCCTTCCCCCCACCCCGTATCCAGACAGCCCTGTCAGCACTGCTGGTTCGCCGGTTGTCACCTTCATCCAGATGCCAAAAAAATCCCCTTTTTCTCTTTTTTTATGACAAGATCTAAATTTGTTTGAGGCGTTGGGGTTTTTATTTTTGCCCGCTGCCGAAGTGTGCAGGAAGACCCTCGGGACGGTGGTAAAACACCCCCTCAGTGAGAGGGGCTCGTCCTGGGGCAGCCCGTGTCGGCCAGCGCTGCGCTTGGCTCCGTTTTCCACGCTGGAAGGCAAATTTTCTCCTGTTTTCCATTAGCACAGCTATCAGGGAGCAGAGATGCAGGGACAGCAGACAATCCCCTTCTCCGTGTTGTCATTACAGTTTAGAAGAAGTTATATTTGCCTGAAAACTCGTGAAATCAACTTAATCTCACTCACTTCACCTCCTTTGCCTTCAGTAGTTTTAGCCCGTGCAATAGTTTTAGCAGTCGGTAAACCTGGAAGCCTTGATGAAAGCTGAGGTTTTCCTAGCCATCAGTAAAACATCAGTACGGCAGCCTTTGACTGACTCCGATTTTGTGGTTTTCTTCACTTGTAGTTGAGCAGTTTACACCTGAAGGAGGAAAAAACCAAACCAGATGCCAATGGTGAGTTACAGCCGCTCCAACCGTCTCGGAAGGGGCGTGATGTTTTTCTGTTGGGTTTGGAGCTCTGCTGCCCAAGTGAATTCCTGATGAGTTAAGAAATTCCAGGGAAGAGAAACATAAAGCTAAGATTAAACAGCAGCACAGACTAAATATCTGGCTGTCGTGCTGGTTCTGCTAGGCTAACTTTTTTAAGTCGTGTTTTGATGTATTCAAGGAGCTGCGTAGGCAAAATCTCCTGCTAAATTTCAATTCGGCCGTACAGAGCAAACTGCAACTCAGGTTTCTGTGCAGGGCTCTCAGGAGGAAAATGGGCTGTTTTGTACCTTTTTCCACAATATTCAAACCCTAAAACTCTGTGGGTTTGAGCTGCCTGAGCTCACACCTGCCCCAAACACGTCTGTTTTAATTTAGGTGCTGTTGTCAAACCAGATGACAACGTAGAGAAGACGGAGGATGAGGAGAAGGGTAAGTGCCCTCTTGGAAAAAACCTTTGGCAAGGAATGTTGAAATTAATTTTGTGTATTCTTAAAGTAAGTCTGCCTTATGTCTCAGGATGGATGATCTTGTATCCTGCCCCAAGGACTTAATTGTAAGACGTGCCCTTCCTCCATAATACTTTTAAAGCCATTGGGTCCTGTAATAACTTGGGAGACTCCTGGATTAGAGTGGAGAGAAATAAGGGGATAGCAGTATCCTCAAAGGCAGGACTGGATGCAGGAGTAGTTGGATATCCTGGAGCTGGAATTGCTGTAGGAACCAACGTGTTGCGTTTATGAAATGGCTGTTAAGAGGTGGGTAACAGCTTTCAATCCTTCAGAAGGCAGCTTAGGGGAAACTTGCTTTAGAAAACAGGTTTATTAGCAAAACCCCAAAGTACAGCAATCCAGCCATCTGTTTTGATCTCACTCAATCTCAGCCCTTGCTGCATTTCAGCCCTGAAGTCTTTCAAAGTACAGTTTGTCCTCAAACTTTCCTTAAAAAGAAAAAAAAACAACAAAACCCACAAAAAGCCACCTGAGAGATGTCTGCCCACCCCTCAGATAACAGCAGAAGCTTTTAACCCCGTCCCGCAGTCAGATGCTAAGCTGTAATATCAGAAATGAGCAGAGATCTGTAACTGTTAAGGTCCTCCTTAAAACAGCGCTCGCTCTGGTCTGTCTGCCTAAATATTACATGTGAACCTCTGGGATACCCTGATAGGTGTCTCACCCAGGAAGTTTCAGCTCTTAGGCGTTGCTCTGTAATAGAGAATTTCAGTTTTTAGATGCATCTCATCCTCTTTAACTGGCTCAGTAATGCAGCGTTTCTGTGGGAGCAACATCTGAAACAGGCTGTGATTTAATTATGTGTTTTTCTACCTCCTTTTTCAACAGAGGACAGAGCTGCCCAGTCCTTGTTGAACAAGCTAATCCGCAGTAACTTGGTTGACACAACAAATCAAGTGGAGGTGCTGCAGAGGGATCCCACGTCGCCTCTCTACTCCGTGAAGTCCTTTGAGGAACTGCGACTGTAAGTCCGGTTAGATTTCCCGACCGTGTAGCAGATATCGCTTAAAAGTTCCTGGGTTTCTGTTTCAAGTTACTGCAAACTTGTCATTAATAAATTAGCATATCATTTCTTGTGTTATTTAAATGCAAGGAGAAATATTTTATCTTGGTGCCTTGTGAAGGCTTCCATCTGAATCGAGCTCCTTTGAAGTCCAGGCCGGTGCAGAGCTAGCATTGCTGTCTATAATGGGCTCTGGCAACGCTGTTCTGAATTTTAACGTGTGGTTTTGGATCTCTGAGTGCGCAGCGGGGCTGGCATGTGATAAGCTGGATGAGCAGAGGAGGGAGGGCTCTCCTTCCCCGGCCATCCCTGTTTTGCCAGCAGTTCCCCGGCAAACGCGGGGAGGCTCGGAGCAGGTGTCCCAGCGGCACGGCACTGTTTTGGAAAACACGAGGTTTGTTTTATTGGCAGAAGTAACGAACAAACCACCT
The DNA here is from genome assembly GCA_013399095.1 of Psophia crepitans. NCBI lineage: Eukaryota > Metazoa > Chordata > Aves > Gruiformes > Psophiidae > Psophia > Psophia crepitans. Next base: position 227,577 of record VWZZ01003031.1, read on the forward strand.
TCTGTTCCTGGTCTCTGACGGTTGTTTGTGAAGGTCCAGAAGCAGTGAGGAGTACAGAGGGAAAGGCTTATCTTTTCTCTGCCAGCGATGCCGGATTTATGTACTGGAGAGACTACTACCGCTAGTATTTTCTGACCCTTCCTGTTGTACCTTTACCAGTGGAGCTTTCAAGTGACGATAGCTGTATTTAAGGCATGATAGATTTATGTGGTTTTTTAATATGCTAAAGAGGCTGTCCTGTTGGGATTGTTGCTGACCATATTGATGATCTCGGGTTTGTTGCTCTTCTGCAAGCTCCACGGGGAAAGCGGAGCCGACGAGACTCCTCACCGTGAAATGTCAGGATGTCATTTTGCTTTGTTAATGTTAGTGGCTGAATGTCTACCAAAAAATAGCCGAGGTCAATCCTGTAGCGCCTGTTAGACTAATTCCCATCTTTCAATAGCCAAACAGTCCAAGTGAGTTAATGACAGGGGCAGTCGGACTAATTGAGTCTTCATTTTGTTATGACTCGGTGTATCCTTGGCAACTGTTGCAGAGCTGGGCTTTGTACGCCCTTGCTTCTGAGCAGCACAAGGTTATGTTTTCAAAGAGCTTTTGTTCCAGCTGTCGCCTGAAAGGAATATATAATTTTTAAAAAGCGTGTTGTGCTGTGTAAGAAGTTCTTAACAGCGGGAAATGGTGGGCAGGAAACCTGCGACCTGCTTTGAAAGGAAAGCCCTTACTTCTGAGCACCGCTAACAGCACTCCAGCAGGCACTTGGAGGTCGTCGGCTCAGAGTTCGCTAGCGGCGTAACCTGCACTTTTGGTTCTTCCTGGAGCTCCTTGTCTACACGAGTGTCTGCTGAGACTAGAAAGCTGTCTTGAGAAGAGGCAATTGATGAGCATTTGATGACTAGCAGGGTCACCACGCTTCGGTTTGAGTGCTGGGTTATAACTATGGCTCACTAGGCGTGGTCACGGCAAACTGGGCTTATTGGTCATTTACTGGTTTTATGCGCTAAGCCAGTATCGCCCTGGTGTTAGGATGTCGGTTTGTATCACAGAATCCATCACAACTTACTGAAGGCCTTGCAGCGTTTTCATGACGTTACGCTTAACTCTGTTCCTCGTATACTGAGGTCACGTTGCCCCATATTTGAGTCTTCAAGGAGTGATAATTTTGGTGCTGAGATTAGGCGTGGCCAAGGAAAAGGGATTGGCCTGAAGGGCAGCATTAATGCTCTCTGCTCTGGGATTCCCGGGATTGTCTGAAGAGCTGCTTTAGAACAAGAAGCCCAGCGCTAGCCGTAGAGCTGTGACACGAGGCTTTCTCTGTAGCCATGAAAGATTTTGAAAAACTTCTTTCCAGACTTCCTGCTGTCACTTGTAGCACTGCTGGAGGTCACCTCACCGGTGCGATTATAGCGGGGACACAGAGGGGGGCAGCTCTAGGTCTGGTTGTAAGATTTATTCTCACCTTGTTGTACACAAACAAAACTCAAATGTACTTGAATAGGTCACGGTATAAAACCTCTGTTTTCAGGAAACCGCAGCTCCTGCAAGGCGTCTACGCCATGGGCTTCAACAGACCATCCAAGATACAAGAGAACGCCCTGCCCATGATGCTTGCGGAACCGTACGTACACATACTTTCCACTCCCTTCCAGTACTGGAAGGATTTGAAAGATTTTAGCATACTGTTACTGAACTTTGGATGGGAGGATGGTGATGGGGGAGCTGGTGAAAGGTTTCCCACAATGCCACGATGTTTCTGTGGTCACCAAGTACGTGACAGCAGCCCTGGGTTTGTCCCCCTTCTCCTGGAGCAGGTACTGAACACGCGGCGCTGCTGCGTTCAGCCAAGGTCAATCCAATTTTCCTGGCCAGCGTAGGGGAGAAATAATAAGGCTGCTGCGGAACACGGCCGCAGAAATCCTGGGTGGGTGGGGAGTTGTAGGGATGCTGCGTTGCCTGCATGGCTGGTTTTCCTCTCCGCACCCCTGAACTGAAATGTATGAAGGATTAAGACGCTAGGGGGAGATGTGCGAAATGGAAAAGTACTGACAGATAATCACAGTTTTCCTTCCAAATCACTGTAATCAAGAGGTGCTGAAAAAGAGATTGGTAGAGGGCAGAAGCTTCTGCCCCATGGAGCGTAGCTGGTCAAGTAAGTCACCAGTTCGAAGCAGTGGTAAATCTAAAAGATATTAAAATGCCACTCGCTGTGTTTTATCATTCAACCTCACAAATACGTTGTCTGGGCGGTTCGTCCGGTTGAGCTCATGCCTGCTGTGTGTTCTGCAGCCCACAGAACTTGATCGCACAATCTCAGTCCGGTACTGGCAAGACGGCTGCCTTTGTCCTGGCCATGCTCAGTCGGGTTGAACCTGGGAATAAGTATCCACAGGTAAAGTTTCTGGGATGTTACTGGTTGGGGGGGGGGCTTGTGGTGGGGTTCATGGTGGTGCACTGCCACCTAGTGAAGAGGCTGGGCTTCCGTTGAGACCTTCGGTAGTCAATTTGTAGCGTGGTGAACCCACCTCTGTGCTGCTGGTTCTGTCAGCTGCTTAGCAGGGGCTGGTGATTTGGGGAATCTGTCAAAGTGCCTTAAATGCGAAAGACGCGGATCTTGCTCCCAGCTTGCTCCTTTCAGTCCCTCCCTTGCGTCACTCAGGATGCCATTGCTCTGTGGGGAGTTAAATCAGGGGGACATCATTCCGTGAGACATTACATCAGGGAAATACTGCAGGCTGAAGGGGGTTAGGTAAGTGGAATTTGGGATGGAAGAGAAGATATCTGTGACAACAGAGCAGAGAGCACCCAGAAAGGGGCTTTTTTTAACCAAATTTTCTTAGGAGTTGAGCAGTGTTATCAAGGCTAGAATTCTTTCCTTAAAAAAAATACCGTTCTTATCTCTTAGTGTAACTGTAGCTGCTAGGTTCCTTGTCACTACTGGCCACATGTCCCCTGGCAGCGCATCTGCACTCTGAAGCCTGAGGGGCAGAATTGAACGCAGAAAGCCAGTAGAATGCAGAACTGAGGGGCTTTCGGAAACTGTTCAGCTGCTCGCATGTTCCTCTTCAGGAAAACTTCAGTAATAAGGATTTTTAAAAACAAATGTGATAACGTTGCCCAGGATGTTGGTCACCTCGAATGCATTATCCTTCTGTCCCTCCAGTGTTTGTGCCTTTCCCCAACGTACGAGCTGGCACTTCAGACAGGAAAAGTGATTGAACAGATGGGAAAGTTTTATCCGGAGCTGAAGCTTGCGTACGCTGTCCGAGGCAATAAATGTGAGTAAGGTGAAACACTACCAGCAGCCTGTAAATGAGACAATTGATGTTATTCGGGTGCAATACAATAAACGAACAATAGAGAGGTCAGATGGTGAAACCGGCTGGTTCAGAGAGGGGCAGAGCGTTTCGCTGTCTGCCCAGCCCCCTTAGGAAAGCTTTCCTTTCTGTCTCACCAGTGGAGAGAGGTCAGAAGATCTCCGAGCAGATTGTAATCGGCACACCCGGGACTGTGCTGGATTGGTGTTCCAAACTGAAATTCATAGATCCCAAGAAAATCAAAGTGTTTGTCTTGGATGAGGCTGACGTGATGATAGCAACCCAGGGCCATCAGGACCAGAGCATCCGCATTCAGAGGTAAGGACTCAGCGTACGTTTTGCCCGAGGTGATTTTTGCTTCTTGCGATTATGGCTCTTTTCGTAACGTAGGGACAGCAGGGCTAGATGCTTGACTGGTGTCTTCACCCGTAAAGAAACAAGATTAAAATGATATATTTAGCTCTAATCCAGATGATTAACAGAGGCAGAATGTCAGAGGATGACAAGCAGTTTCATTTTCTTACAGAATAAAAAACCTGTCCCTGGAGCAGGGTTTATTCATTTTTAAGAATGCAAGTCTGGATGCCACTGGTCCGTGAGGGAACGATCAGGTGTTGGTAAGATTAGCATTAGTCTTTCCAGCCGCTGAAATAACTGGTTCTGAGGTTATTGTCCTGCTTTGCCTGTAGTGTTAATCAGGATATCGGACTGTGTTGCATGGGAACCCTGCCCATTTCACTCTCTCTTGCAGAATGCTCCCCAGGGACTGCCAGATGCTTCTGTTTTCAGCCACTTTTGAGGATTCTGTGTGGAAGTTTGCTCAAAAAGTTGTTCCTGACCCAAACATTATCAAACTGAAGCGCGAGGAGGAGACACTAGACACTATTAAGCAGTATTACGTTCTGTGCAATAACAGAGATGAGAAGTTCCAGGCTCTCTGTAATATCTACGGCGCTATCACCATTGCCCAGGCCATGATCTTCTGCCATGTGAGTCCTTTTGGAGAACGTTAGTCCCAATGACCCCGTAGTGTCTGCTAGTGCTGCAAACCTGGCCCGGCACGCTTTTCGGAAAGAAACCGAGAACACAAATTGCCCTTTTCTTTGGCTTTTCGGGTTCCCTCTTTGAGTGGAATCTTGAGCGCCATGGTGGCACTAGCTAGTTTGTTTCTCTGGATTTGTCCATCCAGGTCATTTTTATTCTTGAAATCCTGTGAAGGAAAGATCAGAGTAACCCACAGTTTTCCGAAACAAAGTATTACTAAGAACTACTGAAAAAACCCAAACAAACGTTTTGAGGTTGAAAATGGGTTAAAAATATAGCAGAATGAGGGATGGGGAAGCCTTGTAGTTCTGCAGCTGATTCGTAGCACTTCCTGGGGCTCTGTTTCGCTTGGGTAACTGGTGGTACACCTCTGGGGGGTCCCCCTGTGACTTGTACTGAGACTTCCTTTTTTTTCTGGAAACCACCATAACTCATATTAAAAACCAGTGCTGACAGCACCAGAACAGCCCCATAAAGCTCGCTCAGACAAGATACAACCCGTGTTTGGAGTCTGCTGCAGCAGTCTGATGCTATTTTGAGATGTAGTAATATCAGACGTAACCGGAGCAGCCACGGAGCTCCCGGTTGATCCCGGAGAGGTTTGTTCCCGCTTCACAGGGTTAAAAGTCCCTCCCAAAGACGAGCTGCGCTTTCTGTTTCAGACTCGGAAGACGGCGGGCTGGCTGGCGGCGGAGCTCTCAAAGGAAGGCCATCAGGTGGCATTGCTCAGCGGGGAAATGATGGTGGAACAGAGAGCTGCGGTGATAGAGCGTTTCCGAGAGGGCAAAGAAAAGGTGCTGGTGACCACAAACGTCTGTGCCAGAGGTAGGGCATGGCAGAGCCGGGCCCGCCAGGGGCGGTTGCGGCGGTCACTAGGATAATCTTGGCCAGCTTGCAGAAAGAATTCATATCCTGCAGCGTTCTACTCTGGAGAAATTAGGGTCCTTAAAGTAATTCCTGGCTGCTGGCCGTGTCTGTGCAGATAACGATGCCTGTGGGCAAACGCAGGGTTCCTTGTAGGCTTCCTGCAACTTGAGGTGAAAAAGTCCCTCCTGTGAGAATGTACAGCCTGGCTTGTACTGCTGACCCTCCGCGTTTAAAATAAACATGTTCCGAACTACGGACATCTGCAAAATCCTGGATTCCAGTAGGAATTTGTGTTGCAATTGGACATCCTAGAACAGACAGCATAGTACTTGGAAGAAACCACAAGGCCTTTACAGGCAAGGAGAGAGCTTCCAAAATCTTTTAAGTGCTGGTTAAAGCATCTCCGACTGCTTTTCCGTTAGCGTTACGGCGGGATTCTCTGGTGTAACAGCTTTTATTTCAAACTATGCCGTGAGGATCTTGTGGGAAAGATCCATTTCGGAGTGTGAGACTGACTTTTAACTCTTCACACGGCGTGGAGGCAGCCGCGTGGCAGTTTTCTCTGGAAGCTGTTGGAAATCCTGCCGGTAACCGAACCGCAGGCAGGTCGAGCGGTTGAAAGGCAGTCGTGTAATCTGACGCTTTTCTTTTCATCAGGGATCGATGTAGAGCAGGTCTCTGTTGTTATCAATTTTGACCTTCCTGTGGATAAAGACGGAAATCCAGATAATGAGACTTACCTGCACCGGATCGGACGTACAGGTCGCTTTGGCAAGCGAGGACTGGCTGTTAACATGGTGGACAGCAAGCACAGCATGAATATTCTCAACAGAATCCAGGAACATTTCAGTACGTACTCTCGGATTTTCTCCTTTCAGCTGTTACTTCTGCAGAATTGTGGCTGGCTGTATACAGGGCAGATCGAATGGATGGTTGTTGAGCCTTGAACCGACCGCGGAAGAGCACGTCCGCGGAGTTCTGCGTAGCGTCGTGTAGGATTGTGACAGGAGCAGAGGTCAGCTGAGCTGTCTGTGTGCTGGCTGCGGGATGGTGCCAGCGATGGGTAACAGCCGGGTACCCGGGTGGGCCTTTGATAAAACAACAGTTTTATGTCGTAGCTTTAAAACCTGACTGAAGATTTCGTGGACAAACCCAGACTCCTCAAGACCAGCTAAAGAAAGCAGCTGTCCTTTCTCTGCTCTGTGTTACGAAATCTGACTTATTTCTCATTTTTTCCCAGACAAAAAGATAAACAGATTGGATACTGACGACTTGGATGAAATCGAGAAGATAACTAACTGAAGTCCAGCTGCTGGAACTGGTGTGTAACCCTGCTGTGGAAGCTCTCCCACTACAATTGGATCAGCGTTCAGATTGGCACGCCTCTCAGCTCGTCCCGAAAAGGACTCTTTAAGATATGAGTACACAAAAATTACCTCATTTTAAAAATTGCAGTCGGACTTCAAATTGTGCAACTACGGGGAGGAAGAGGAAATGTTTACAGAAGCTTTTAACATTTCTTAGTTTAGCCTTAAAATGGGAAGATCTTTTGAATTCTAAGAAATACGTTTGCCAAAAAATGGGCAATATGGAATTATCGAAAACGAATTTTTAAAAGGAAAAAAAAAAGCTTTATTGCCTTTAATTGGAATAAAGGTCAGTGTTAACCTGATCAGTTAAAATTCAACAGCCAAATATATAATGGACATAAGAAGAAAAATAAATCAAAAAACCAAACCCAACCCAAACAAGGCAGCTGGTTTTTTGGCTAAAAACTCAACTTGTACAAAATAGGATGTCATTCTCTTTGGCGCTCCCCTGAGCTCTTTAAAACTCATTTCTGGCTTCCTGACGGATTTGCCCTGCTTTTCCTTACGTAAAATTGTCCTAAGGATGTCTCCAGTGGCTCGTAGGCGCAAACACAGGTGCTGTTTTGATTTTGCTGGGCAGTATTTTCTTTTAATTTGTCCTTGCTTTGTTAGAACGGCCACTATACGTAAAGCGGTGCGGTGGTGACAGTGCTCAAGTACGGACTCGAGAAGTTCGTCTGAAGCCGAGGTGTAGGTAGGTGGGTGGGCTGGGGAGGGAGGGGCAGTACCAAGGGAACTGTACTGATTAATTTGCTGAATAAATTCACCTCCATGGAATGCTAATGTCTGTTGGAGTGGGGGTCGGTCACCTTGAGGCAGGCGGTGGCAGTTTGAAGATGCTGCTGGGAAGCTCCACGCGAGTAACGTTCAGAACTGCTGGGCTTCACTGATGGGTGATAGGAATAAATGAAAAAAAAAAATGATAGCTCGTATTGACCAAAAAAATCTCCCTTTCCAACACCAAGTTTACCTGTTACAGTATGTTTCAGTACCAGAGTTTGGAGTTAAATTGCTCAGCCAAATTGGAGACGGGAAGCGCTCTGCTTTCATTGTGCTGTAGGGCATCGGTCCCTCGCCCCAGCGCCATCCTTGCCGGAGGAGGACAGATTCGCAACTTCTGCGCTCGGGCTTTTCGTTCGGTTGGGACCATTCTCGTGCGCACAACTGAAAGCCTGTGGGTTGTTCCCCCAGCCCGCTTTCCAGGAGAAGGAGGCTCCTGAACTAGAACTTAGGGTGCACAGCTCTTTTTTTGGGGAAAATGGGACATGCGTGAGCAGCCATGGGCTTGCTCCTCGGGGCAGGAATCACTTCAAAACAAATGTATAAATTGTAAATTTAACTAGGAATTTTCTTTGCAATTCTGGCCATCGTATTCTGTTCAAAGACAGGAACATGGATCCTTTTACCAAGTAAAAAAAAGGCTCATTTAAAATGTACCTAAAATTTTAGGAAATCGTGCACCCTTTTATCAATTTGTATAAAGGCTTTAGTTAAAAAAAAAAAACAAAAAACAAAAAACTGTTGAAATCAAACTTTTTGTATTCTGGGGTGTATCTATTTTTATTCTGTTGGAATCCTATTTAAAGTGGCAGGTGAGTGAGTGCTTGCGTGTCGAGTGGAAGACTTGTTTCAATCACCTACTTTAACAGTACAGCTGAATGACCTCGTGACAGCAGAGTATTGGGTTGAATTGTCATGAAAGCTGCTGCTGGTCCTGTGTGCTGTTTCTAATGTACTTTTAATTGGAATAAAGACCACATACTGAACGATGCCTCCGCTCGTTTCTTGCTTGACTACTCTTTTTTTGGCTTGTTCCCAGCCAGAAGTCCTGATGAGTTTCTGTTTATGACCCTCTGAAATCATCCTGTGACAGACTGAACTTCACCTGATTTAATGCTGAAGTTCTGAAAAGCTTCCTGCAAGGGAGCTTGTGAAATGATACCGCACTGAAAATGAGGTCAAATAAATATCGTTCCTCCTCCGTGGTGCTTCCTGGGGCAGAGCTGCTGTCAGGACCCTCCCCCCTGCATCCCCACGAGACTTTTCTGAAGGGAAGAGGAGGAGAATGGGGAGAAAAGAAGGGTTTTCCCCACGCCGCGCTTGCCTCCCTCAAAACTTTGATGTGGTTTTCAGAAAAGGAAAGAATTAAAACGCAGGTATTTGGAGGTGCTGTAGCCTGGGTGAGTTTGTTAGAGGACCAGAGCTGAACAAGCCTATCTCAGATGGAGATTTTCTGGAGGAACATCCGCCAGGATGAGGGGTGCTGTCCGCTCTGATCCAGGTTCCTCCTGTTCTGGGTGAGAGCAGCAGCGGCCGTGCGCTCTCCAACCTGCGCGGTGCTCACCATGTCTCTGGTTGCTGGCAGCAGGCGGTCACTCATCCACAGGGCTCCCTTCTTCGCTGCAGTCTTGTGTCCAGTACCGGACAGCGCGAGGAAGGCAGGGCAGGATGCTGGGGAGGGCAGCTGACTGGCCAAAGTCTGATTTGGATGGTCCCCGAGGTATTTGCCATCGAATTAATGGCGTGTCTTGCTTAAGGAGAGGCGATTGTTAACCCTCTGCTTCGCATAAATAATTTTAAGTTCAAGTTTCAGCCTAAAGGTTTTATTGATTGCGCTACCACACTCTGGAAACACTCTGAAACTTGTAAGTAACACAGCGTACACAAAGCCAGAAGGGAATTACCCACCTAACGCTGAATTAAACACAGAAAACGGGTCCCATTCCTGAACCCAAGCGAAACACTTTGCTCCCCACAGAGGTTTGATTAAAAGCACCCATAATATTTCAACACCGGGATTGCGGCTGTGCGGTTACCGTCACCCGCAGTGGTGGGTAACGCTGTTTGATCGGGTACCATGTCACAGAGCAGCCGGGCCCTGAGCACTGGCTTTAGAAGGAGACGTCACGTCTTGGACAACATCAGCAGCAGCTTTCTGCTGCTGGTCTGGTTCTGCCAGCGTTCTGAGTTGGTTAAAAATAAAGTTGAGTTTATCTCAAAATATTAAAACTAGCTCATCTGTGTGGCAAGTGGTCTGGTTTTTTAGTAGACTGAACCTTCGAACCATAAGAATTTCCATTAGAAACCTAAATGATCAGCACAAGTCACCCTACTGGCCCTTCTTAATGACGGTTTAGTAGAAGATGGTCTCCTGCCTCAGCCAATTCCTCACTCAAATCCAACGAATAGATTTTGATTTATTTAAAAATTCTCAAAGCAGCATTTGCTTTCTCAGCCTAACTCATTTTGGTGTAAAGGTGTTAGGTGGAGATATTCCGTAACGGCCCATCCTAACTCTTCATCTGTTCTTACCTATGGATCACACGAGTTGAATGAGAGAAGGAAAACTACGTAGAAAACCCCGCTGCTCGCCAACACTGCCAAAAGAATAACTATTTGTCCTCAAAAGGACCATGTAGCCACACTCCTAGAAGCTGCGCTGAGGTTATCCCGAGAGAGCTGAGCCCTCACAGGTGCGTTACCATCGGATTTGAGGTTTAATACTTCACAACAATCCGTTAACGTGTTATCACTGGGTTTTCCCAGGTGGTTTTTTGGGTTTGAGCTCCTTTTTCAGTCACTCTCGAGAAGATGCTGCGGCTGATGGTAACCTACTGAAGGCAGTCCTCCAGAGTGGGACCTTCCTGAAACAGGGAAAAGGACAACAGGAGAGGTCTCGGGAGCTTCAGTCTTCGAAGAACAAAATGAATAATTTCAGAAAAAAAACAAACCCAAAAAGGCCAAAGGTGTCGGTGGCGCTGGGGAAGCAATTTGTGATGGCACGCCTGAAAAAAGATGCTATTTACCTCACGGGTCTGTCCACTGGAAATGCTGTTTCAACACAAGTCTGCTCCAAGGGGAAGTCTTGGGAGACGGCAAGATGAAGCAGGAGGCCCAGGAAACACCAGACTCTCAGTTTTTTCGGATTAAGTAACGCCCCCACTCAGCGGCAGGACCCACGGCGCGTCTCTGCGCGCCTACAGATCTGCGTCGTGCTGCTCTTTCTGTCGGATGCACAGCACGGACTTGTGGAGAATCCCACATTCGTGGAGGGACCTCGTGAGGTCAGAGAAACTCCTTCGGGGCACCTCCGTCGTCTCGACGCTGCAGCGTTTGTATTCGGCCGACATTTTCTGTCCCGCCACGGCAAGGACCTTCTGGAGGCTGTCGGTGGGCTTGAAATGATGTTCAAATCTCTGGCCAGAGGGAGATCGAACAGCGAGCAGCAACTGTGACTCTTCTTTAGGCGGCTCTTCCGCACTTAAAGTCGATGTCAAAGGGCTCTCTTGTCTCATTTTCCTTCCCGGCTTCTCAGGAGGATGCTGCGTGCGTGAGCCTTCCTCATGAGGGACCTCGGTTTCTGGCAACGCACTGGCCGATCCTCGTTTTCCAGAAAGAGTTTTGGTTTTCGGATCGTCCTCCCGCTCCCCGCTCACGTTCAGCCGGACGGTCTGTTCAGCTACAGCTTCCATGGCGCCGCCCCCCACGCCTGTCCAGCCGATGGAGGGGAGCACCCTGTACTTGTTGAGGGAAGAGGAGGTCCTCAAAGGCACTTGCTGCAGGAGCTCTGGGATTTCCTCAGGAGACACCGGCCCGGATGGGAATGCTGGTTTTGTGGATGACACTCTCCGGCTGGTCACTAATTGGCGGGGAGCTGCCGGCGGCGGGGAGGGCGGCGCTCGGCAAGGACAGGCTTCCACATTCTGGGAGCGAGCGAAGCTCGGCCTCGTGCGTCCCTTGGCGGATTTCGGCCTGGTGACGTGCATGTCGGGGGCGTTTGTCCACAGGAAAGCGGCTGCTGTGCTGGAAGGGGAGTGGAGGTGAGGTGGTGCGAAGTTCAGGAGAGCCGCTGTGGCCATTGCTTCTCAGGCACCTGCGGATGGGGGAGCAGAGGGAAAAGGTCAGGAATTGGCCGGGAAGCTCCTGGAGACTTTAATCTCCTTACAGCTCCCGCTTCTGTGCTGCGCATCAGCTCGTAATAGCAATCCCCCTGTAGGCAGGCAGCAGTCCCACGGGTCAGTAACTGCGGGGTACGTGTATTTACAGGTGCTGGCGCTGTCAGGAATCGTTTACATTGACCCAGAGCATCAGGAAGTTGTGCCCTTCCCATCTTAAAGAAAGGTTTTGATGGGAAGCTAGAAAACTCAGTGAAAATGGGAGAGGAGTGAACTTGAAAGCACAGATCTGACCTTTCCACTGATCCTGCAGTGACAGCTCAAGTTCCCGTTGCAGACTTTTGGGCAGGACTGACTACACTTTGCTTTTTAAAAGTCTCTGAGGACCCTCGAAATTGAATATGTCTGATTCAATATGGAGAAACCCACTCTGACTTCTCCTGGGACCAAAAGCTGCTTAACAGGGATCAGTACTAACCCACTGCAGAAGCTGGTCACGTCCTGCTGCGCGTTCCCCAACTTACGCTGCGCTCAGACTGCTCGTGCTTTACCAGGACAAAGCAGTCCAGACAGCCGGGCCACAACCTCACAACAACATTTTGGAGAAGTGGGACATGGTCACGCACCTCCTTTTCTTTTTCTGTGGTTTGGGTAGCAGGGTTTGGCAACAAAATCAACCCCAACCCTGATCGCTTGGCATTCTCCAGTAAGGATACAGCCGGACTCGCCTGCTGCCCTTCACCCCAAAACAAACACGCCAAGAGACGTGAACAGCCACTCCGGTTGTTCCACCTCTTGCCAGCGATGTGTTATTTAACATTTCATTTCTCCTCCACTACGTTGAAATGGAAACGCTCAGCAAACCAACGCCAAGCAAAGCCAAGGCAGAGCTGAGCTGCTTGGAGAAGAGAGGACTGTCCCTCCGTAAGCCTCCGGCAGAGCTATGGAGGGGACACGCCACCCAAGTGGCTCCTCAGAGTTTCCTAGGAGCCAGGGGGAGGGAGGTGTGTGCCTTCCATTTACTGCCTCTAACAAACTCCAAGGCAACAAGCCATAGTTCGGCACCCTCTGAAGAGGAACTTCTGAGCCCATCAGAGCACTTAAAATCGTAGCGTCACAGGGTTGTGAGGCTGGAAAAGCCCTCTGGGATGATCCAGTCCAACCATCAGCCCACCCCTCCATGGCTCCTGTCCCCTGTCCGGCACTGCCATGGCCACATGCTGGTTGAACCCCCCCAGGGACAGGGACTCCCCCCTCCCTGGGCAGCCTGTCCCCAGCCCTGACCACTCTGTCGGGGAAGGGATTTTCCCCAAGCTCCAACCTGACCCT
>VWZZ01003031.1:241012-251864 GCA_013399095.1 Psophia crepitans
CCCTCACCTGCCGCCCCGGGCCGCCCGCCGGCAAACACAGCCGCGTTGCCACGGCGACCGCCACACTTCCGGTCGCGCGACAAGCCCGCCCCACAACCATCGAGACGAGCCGGCCGGAGCGCCGCCGGCCGCGGTCCTCCAGCTGCCATGGCAGGCCCGGTGGCTGCCAGGGCCGGGTCCCCGCAGCCTCCTGGCGCGACAGCGGCCTGTGGGACGGCCCGGGGACGGCCGTGACAACCTGATGCGGGTCTGAGGGGCGGCCCTGCTGTCCCGCCGGGGGCCGGCGGCTCCCGCCCCACACAACTGCCCCGAACCTGTCGGCGAGCGCGGCCTGAGGTGGGCCCTGACCAGAGCCCTCGCTTCCCGCCGAGTCAAACCAGACACATAAACCCCGAACTCATGAGTCTGGGTGAGGACAGCTTTAGAAAACTACACTTCAAGGTCATCCAGCCACCTCAAACAGCCTGCTGATCATCATCCAGCCACCTCAAACAGCGCCGAGGGGAGCCCGAGGGGGCTCCCCGGTGGGAGCGCACCCCGTACCGCCGCCCTTCCCACCTCTCCTCCCTCCCCAGACCCGCTCCCAGCTGGCCGGGCGCTTCTCCCCCCGACAGATGCCCACCAAAGGCAGTGAGGAGCCTGCAATAAACAACTTCAGATAACTTATCGCCACCCCGGGGATCCCCACCCTGCGGGTGGGGGAAGATCAAGGCCTCCCCGTGCACTGGGAAAAGGGAAGAAATAGTCAGGTTATGAGCTCATCCTGTCCGCGGGATGTTCAGCCCCACCGCACCGGAGACGCAGATCAAAGCGCCGGGCGTGTTTGCCTTCCTGAGCTCCGTCGCTGGGCTGACCCCTGTAACGGCCGCGGGTGGGTTTTAAGCCCTTGGGTTTGTGGCTGGATTGAAGAGAGGGGTTACCTTCCTCCTGCGATCCCCCCGCCGAGAGGGAAGGCTTAAAATGAGGGGATTTGGCTAAACCCGCCTGCGGCTCCCCGCTTTGCGTGCTCCCGGCCCTCTGCTCTCCCTGGCGCCTTTCACAAGGGTTCAGCCGAACCCCGCAGCGCAAACCCCGGCAGGTCGGGGCCAGCGTTCCCCGCGAGGGCCCCCCCTGAGCAAACCCGCCCCCAAGGACAGGGACCCACACACGCGGGCAGGAGTGGTGCGGATAGTGACCCCCACGGCAGGGAAAATCTCTTGATGGGTGAGGCGGGAAGGAGATGCTTAATTGCCAGGGATGCCATGGCTGTTACGAGTCAGGTGGGGGAAGAGGGGATTTGGGGTTTGCATCGTTTTCTCGTGCAGATGGCGGGTGGGTAATTACGCCTCACGGCCGAGCGGGGAGGCAGACAAGCCGCTGCTCCCCATCTTTTCCGTTGTTGGGCTTGGATGGCTGTTTGTTCCATCTGGCAGCGGGAAATGGAAGGTTAGAGGGAAGGAAAGCCCAGGACAGCCATCTCTACCAGTCTCGGAGGGCAGCCACGAGGCGACGTCCCTCCAGCGAGGAGCTTTAGCGGCGCTCAACAAATGCCACCGGGGTTTTTCTTCTTGTATTACAGACCCTGGGGCCATTTTCTTACAATCCCCGGCCCCGAATTCCCTTCCCTAGAAGAGTGGTTCGTTACTGAGGGTGGAGCCCTGCCTGATACCGTGTATTTGTGCCTGTGTTTGCTCTCAGCCCCGTGGTTTTGCAGGACAGATAGCAGCTTTTGTTTCTTATCTCCTCCGCTTTTCTGCCTGCCATGTGCTTTGGTAACTTGTCTCAGTTATGGTGATTAAATAAACTGTATTCGGAAAAGCAGTCCCCATCGGGTTTCCATGGAGTTTCCAGCCTTGGCTGCTGCTGATTTAATTTCGTGGCCCCCTTGCCCACACGTTCCCGGGGTATCCCGTGCCCTGAAGACAGGACAGGAAAACTCCAGACCCACAAGATGAGAGTGCGGCGCTCGCCGTTCTCCCTTCGCTCCCCCTCGCCATTCGGTGTGGCTGCCTTTGGGTGCAGACATGGGTTTGAGGGGACGGTTGCAAGGGAAAGCCCCAAGAGGAACCATCTCTGAGCTCGCAGGGCGCGAGCTGGCAAAAACCAAGACCTCACTGAATCCTGTGACTTCTCAAACCACAGCCCCGAACTCAGCTGGCCTCATCCTGAAGCTTCATGGGCCCGGGATGGAGACAGCTTCGTGCCTGGCCGATGAGCAGGAGCGAGATGATGGAGAGACGCAGCGCTGAGGGGAAACTCGTGTTTCTTGGGAAGGGGAAGGATGGGAAGCTTCTCCTTCAGTGAGGGGCCGCTCCAGGAGAGCTGCTGGGCGATGAATAGCACAGATAGAGGAGGGGGTGGACCTCGCCATCTATATAAAGCGAACCCACTACGCCGGCGGTCTCGGAGTTGCGAAGTCCAGGCGGGGTAAGGAGAGGGGGGATTTTATTGCCCTCTTATTTCCTCAGGCAGCTTGGGGGGTGGCGGCGGGAGGCGGCAGACGGTGAGCTTCTCCGCCAGCCGCGGGGAAGGACAACCATCGTGTCCCTGCTCACGTCCCTGCCAAGCGCCGCATCCCACAGCCGCGGTGAGAAGGCCCCACCGGGAGTCAGCGGCACCCTCTCGGGCACGGGGATACCTTCACAATGCCATACATCTGCGGTGCCGCCAATGTCACCGCGCGGTGCTGCCAGGGTGCACGCCACCGGCTCCGTGCCCTCAGTGTGGGCTGGGGGGCAGCATCTGTCCTGCCCCTGGGGTGCTGCTCATCACCCGCCATTGCGGTTTCCTCCTCCAGGGCCAGCCTCAGGATGAAGAATCTCCTCCTTGCCGTGCTCTTGGCTTGCGGTAAGTGCCCCGGTTTCACTGGGCCGGGCTGGAATCTCATCTGCATGGCCAAAGAGACGTACAGACCCAGAGTCTCTGCGCGCAATTCGGGTTTCTGTTTAAATTTTGCAGTTTCTCTTTAATGCTTCATGTAGTGCTGCTGTAGTCCTGGGAGTCTTCGTGACGGTGAGGCTTTGGGGTGCTTGGATCCGTATTCATTTTAAGAGGCCCTGGAGCCTTTTGTCACCTGCTTTGCTGCCTGTGCCAAGCCCAGGGCTGATCCTGGCAATGCGGCATTGCCGGTTGCAGACTGATCCAGGCAGCTGCAGAAACCGGACATAATCCTGAGGGGGGGTTTAGGAGGGGACTTCTTACGATTCGCATGCCTGAAAGCATGTGTTTCCAGCAAGGCCAGACTTATTTAACTCTTCTGCCCGGTGCAAGCCTGTCCCTCTGCCCCTCCGCAGGGCTGCTGCCGGCTCGCGGCAGCGTTTTGGAGCTGGAGCGGATGATCAAGTCGACGACAGGGAAAAGCGCCCTGCTCTCCTACAGCTGGTACGGGTGTTTCTGCGGCATCGGTGGCAGAGGGACCCCGGTGGACTCCACCGACCGGTGAGTACCTGGAAAAACATCCCCACTCGCCGCCCTGGTGCAGGGTGCACAGGGGTCCCTAAAAAGCTCCTCGCTGGCAGCTGGCTGGCACTGGCGTGCTCGGGGCGGGGTTTTTGTGCCATTCCCCAGCCATGTTCTGCTGCTGCTGCCTCATCCTCCCCTCCTCCTGGTCACCCTAAATCGGAGGCCAGACCTTCCCTTTGCCTTCCAAGTGCGGTGGGAGAGTGGGGGCAGCGGTTTGAGATGTGTCCCCCCCCGGCAGGTGCTGCCATGCCCACGACTGCTGCTACAGGAAGCTGCGAGAGAGCAAGTGCAGACCCCTGATAACCCCGTACCACTTCGATGTCTCTGATGGAGACATTGTCTGTGGTGAGTACTGCTGAGTGCAGGGGGGGGTCCCACGGCGGTGGGCAACCAGCAACCGCTCCCCGCGACACCCCAGCCCCGCAGCAGGGTACACAGGGAGGGCATTTCCCCACCGGGGGTGAAACCGGCCTGATGCCCGTTCGGGTTCGTACGGTAAATGGGCACTGCAAGAGACGCGGGCCGGTTGGCACTGCTTCGTGTGCTTCCCCTGGGCAGCTCCAGGCATTGGGGGGTGCTCAGAGGGGACCCCGTCGCTGACGCCAGCTGGAAAAGCCACCGCAGAGCACTGTGGGGTTATTTTTTTTCCCCCTAGGTAACGAGCAGAGCTGGTGCAAGAGAGAGACCTGCTTATGCGACAAGGCGGTGGCTTCGTGCTTCGCGAGCGCTTTGCATTCCTACAATAAATCCTACCGCTTCTATTTCAAGCTGAAATGCCGAGGAACTAAACTCCAGTGCTGAGGAGGGGAAATCGGCACGCAAGGTTGCAGGTTTTGACTGGCTTTCCACGTGGCTGTGGCAACAAAAGCCTGAGGTGGGGGCTGAGCGGAGCCGGAGCCACCAAGGCTCCCCGCAAGGTGACGCGCAGCGTGAGGGAGGGCACACACACGTTACGGTTGGAGATCCCCCAGCAGAAAGACACACCAGCTGCCATTTTTTTTGTCCCTTCCTCTTCTCTTTTCTCTCTTGATTTCATTTCCCAACAAAGATAATGAAATAAAAGGTACTCGAAATCATTCTCCGTGGTGTTTTTCTGGAAGAGTCACTGAGACCGAGGCACTGCATCTGGCCTGCCAAGTTTGGGGAGCCACTTTTGCATCGTATTTTTCACGGTCCCGACAAAAGCCGAAGGTCTGACGGGCAGCCGTAATCTGCAGCCAGTTATTCACTCCTTCCCTGGCCAGGTCTGTCCCGCCGCAGAGCAATAGTGCTGCTGCCAGATCCCCAGCTACGGAGCAGAAATTGGGCCAAATAAATGCCACCAAGTAAAACTCTTTGGGGTTTGTCAACAAAATAATTCCCCAGCGGCAGCCCCAGATGGCAGCCGGGTATTTTGGCTTCTCCCAACACCCCTTCCCGAGCTGAGCTTGCTCCCAGAGCTGAAACAAAACGGTGCATTAAGGGGCAGGTGAGATACAGCCAAAAGGTGTTTTTAGAGGAATAATGGAAGTGGGAAAACCCTGGAGATGGTTTGAGACCCTCCTAAAGAACAGCTCTCTGCAGAGGAGGGAAGATTGCACAGCTCCCTCCATCCCAAGGCGGATGCTGATTTAGGAGGGCGGTTGAGTTGGCGGCTAACTGGTTTCTCCCCAGGGGGTGAGCTCTGCACGGATGTTGCAGTGAGGAGGTGGAAACATCACACAGAGAGAAATGAGGAGAAGTTGCAGCCACCCATCCTCAAACACCCATTTTGCTCCATTCTCCTCTCGCAGCGGGCGACTGTTTAGTCACCCAGTATCTGTGTAACCCCGTGTTTCTGGGAACTGCACACTCAGAGGCACTTTTATTGCTGTCCCTGCACTTCTCCCACAGAGCGCTCGCTCCGAATCACCTTCGTGGCGTGGCGGAGGGACGGTTCCCAAACCGTGCAACTCCTCGAAAACCCCAAACCCGCTTCACTCGCGGCTGCCACGATGCAAAAGCTTAATCAGGGTTATTATTCCCCTCCCTCGATACCGCCCCGTGGTGCTGGGGAGGGCACAGAAAAAGGCCCTCGGACGTCCTCGGCCAGGGGCAGGGAGCATTCGCTTCCTCCTCAGGCTGGAAATGACACTGCTTTGCCAGCTCATCCCACCCGACAGCGGCCCCTGCGTGTGGGCTACGGAGCCGGGCGGTTGGGGAAATTCTTCCATTCCTGTAAAGGGGAAGGATGGCGCCTTCTCCTTCGCAGAAAAACCCAATCGACAAGATGTGGGCGAAACGAGGATCCGACGGTGGGAGCAAACCCTGTATAAAGGAACCCTCTAGAAAGGAAGCCCGGATGGGTGCAGGGCCCTACAAGCAAGCGGTGGCTCTCCTGAGGTAAGCGGGGATGGAGGAACACTTTTCCTCTCTTTCCTCCTTCGACCAAAAGCTGCGGTGCGGGCAGGGAGCGAGGTCCGTGCCAGGAACGCAGGAGCAAAGGAGAAGCTGCCTGAGGTGCCAGCCCAGAGGCAGAGTGGCGGGGTGCAGCCCTCGAGAGCTGATCCTTCCTCCAACTTTTCTTCCTTTCCCTTTGTTTTGCCTTTTCCCCCCCCTCTGACAACCGGTTCCCATCGCTTGCCATCCCCAACGCAGCAGCGCTTTGCGCCGAAGCGCTGGCGAAAGGCACGTCCTCACCCCCCTCATCTCCCCTGATCCCCGGAGGTGCGGAGCATCTCTGTCCCTGGACGAGGTGAGGAAGTAAAAAAGAAAGAGTTTGGTATAATGGGGAAATGGTTTGGTTTCCTCTCACAGGGCTGTCAAAAAGATGAACTCTGTCCTCGCCTTCGCTGTGCTGCTTGCTTTGGGTAAGTGTCGGCGCTCGCGCCAGTCCCACGGCTCTCCGTGCAGTCGTGTCCGTGGAAATCAGGGCCAGGCTGGTGGTTTCTCAACCTGTCCCCATCACCACCTCTGCCAAACACGCAGCACCGCTCCTGCGCCAAGCTGGGAATAAGTTTCTCATCTGTTGCATCTACTTACTCATTTTTAAGACATCACCAGCCTGTGATGTACCAGTTTGGGGGCCAGAGGGATGGGGACGCTGCTGGGGAGCCAGGCACCAGCGTGAGCCACACTGATTTCCACCCCCCCCAGGCTTGTCCCCAGCTCACGGGAGCCTCTGGGAGCTGCACAAGCTGATCACGAAGGTGACGGGAAAAAATGCCTTGCTGCATTACTCCTTCTACGGCTGCTACTGCGGCTTGGGGGGCAAAGGGCAGCCCAAGGATGCCACGGACAGGTGAGCACCCACCTAAAAATCTCCCTGCCCGAACACATCCTTGCATGGTTTCAAATTTGGGGGGTAGGGGACAAAATAAAAACCCCAGTCCCCAAAGCCTCGCGCTCCCGTACAGATGCTGCCAGCTGCACGATACCTGCTACATCAGCCTCCTGCGATACCGCTGCAACGCCAAGGTGCAGGGCTACCACTACGGCTGGCACGGCGGCAGCCCCTCCTGCAGTAAGTAGGACCCTGGCAAAGGGGGTGTCACCCCCCCGTCCCCGAGCTGGGGCTGACCCTGGGCTCCCCTCCGCCCACAGAAGGGAACTCACGGTGCGCCTACCACTCCTGCGAGTGCGACCGCAGCCTGGCGCTCTGCCTGAAGCGAAGCGTCGGGAGCTACAGCAAACGCTACCGCTTCTACCTCAAGTTCCAGTGCCGGTGATGGGAGTCAGGATGCGGGGCCGGAGCGCGCGCAGGACTTTTGGATCTGGATCGCTCTATGTCCCCGCCTGCGCAGACCACGTTAACGCTGCTGTAAATTTAATCAACGTGAAAATAAACAATGCGTTTCAACCACCCCTGTCCTCTGTGAGCTGCTGCTGGGCGGAAAGAGGAATCCCTGTAAATACTCAACATCACAAACATCCCCCCAAACTTTGCAAAAACTGCCTCAGCCCCTGCGTCACTCCGAACTGCAGCCCACGGGGGGGTTGGCCAGCGAGGGAAGGGGCGTAGCACAAAGCATTTTTGGGACAGACAGATTTTTGGGAAGCATTTCAGTGCTTCCAGTTCGGAACCCACGGGCCAGACCCGGAGGGCAGCGCTCTCCCTGGAACGACGGGCTAGCAGCGAGGAAGCGGAGCCAAAGCGATCCCCCCCCCGGTGAGCGACTCCCACCCTCGCCCCGCTGCTGCGATGGGGTGGTTGCATTGCTGCCGCAGAAACAAAAATACGGGGTGGGGCCTCTTGGGAGGAGGCAGCAGGAGTGCTGCTTGCTGCTGTTCTCCGTGCCTGCAGATAAAGTGTCCTGGCTTTCAGGTCAAAACTCAGCTGGGAAGTTGCAGCCCCCAGGGGGGAAAAGCTGCGCTGCTGCTGCAGAGTGATGCCCTGGGTGCTAAAAGCTGTGGGAGAGGAGGTGGGAGATGCTCGGGTGATGGGACAGCTTCAGGAAACATTTGCGTTCAGCCAAGAGGCAGTGACACGGATGCAAAGGGACACAGCTGCCTCCCCCCCTCCAAATTTTGGGGCGATTTGGCTTGGTTTCAGAGGGGCAAGGTTTCTGAGGCAGCGCCTGTCAGCCAGCCACGCTGCCCGGCTGTGTCTGCCCTGCGTTTCTCCTCCCAGGCCTGGGTGAGAGGAAGATGAAGGTCCTACTGCCACTGGCGGTGCTGCTCGCCTGCAGTAAGTGCAACCGTTCCCCGACCCCCAGATGGGAGCTGCAGCCCTGCGCTGATGCTAGGAGCATCCCCAGCCCGCCATGCTCTCCCTGGGGAGCCTCCCCGGCAAAGCCCCCCTCTCCCCCCTGGTTCCTCGGGCGTTGTTTCTGCGTATGACTGGCAAAAATCGCACTTTCCGGTCCCTCTAGGTGCATTCACGGCTCGCGGGAAGGTGCCACGCAAGTTCACCCCGGGACTCGAGGGAAGCACCGTAGGAAATCTGACTGCCCACGGCTGTTACTTGGGATGGGGGAGCACACCCAATGCTTCCGTGGACCGGTACGGGCAGCGCTGCCTGGGATGGCTAATGCTGGCCCTGGGGGGGCTAACGCTGGCCCTGGGGTAACCCTGGGGCTCGTGAGCAACCCCAGTAGCATCCTCCAAAGCTTTGCAAAATGCAGATGAGGCAATGGGCAGCAAGAGGAGGGGAACAGGGTTTGGGGAAGGGGGAGAAGCGAGGCGGTGTTCACCCCTAATTGCAGCCCTGTAGTGATCGCAGTGACAACCGGCTGATGTCAGTGGGATGGCACCAGAGGAGAGGGATGATGCCGCCACCAGGATGCACGAGGGCTCTCCGAGCTGGGCAGGGCTTGCGTGGGGAAGCGGAGAAGAGGTTTGGCCTGGGAATGGGCTGGAAAGAGCAGCTCCCGGGTGATTTAGAGCAGGAGGAGGATGCAAACGCTGGGGGCTCTTCCCACGCCACTGGCAGAGCCTGTTTCAGGTAGGGTAGAAGCAGCCACCGCTGCGTTTCGGATGAGGCCAGGCTCTCCTTCTCACTGCAGGTGCTGCCTGCTCCGCGCCTGCTGCTACGCCAAGCTGGCTGCACGGCGGTGCCGCGTGGGACCGATCCAGCCCCTCCCGGGGCCCCAGGCAGGAATCCCCACCTGCAGTGAGTTCCCGCAGCTGCGGTTTGGGATGTCTCTTTCCAGACCATCTCCCTCCTTTGTGGTGCCCTTTCTGGGGGGGCAGCTCCCCAGGGATCTTCCCAAAAAAAGAAGGTCTCAGATGTGGGTTTTTTCTCCGGTCCCTGCAGGATCCGGGACCTGGTGCCAGCGAGGTGCCTGCAGATGCGAGCGGGCAGCCCGGCTCTGCCAGATGCGCAGCCGGGGGCTGCTCCGGCGTCGCAGCAAGTGCCGGGGACGAGCCGGATGGTGTTGAAGTAAAAGGGCTCTTTGCAAAACCACCTCCAGGCTGATAAGCAAAGGGACGGCGTGGGGCTGGGAGCATTTCCCAGCCCTGGCAGGTCTTCTCCTCGGGGCTTTTCGGCTTTGACACGAGGACAACAACCCTCCTGTGAAGTTGCATCACTATACACTGGATCCGAGGAGGGAGAGCAGCGCAGATGCAATGTTTCAGTACAGAAAAACAAGGGAGGGGTGGACACCTGCACCTCGTCGCTGCAAAGGGCAAGAGGGAAACCGGCGCGAGCCTCTCCACTGACACCCACTTCCCTTTGGCTTGAGGTCCCCGTGCAGCTTGTCAGCTCCCTCTGCTTTTTGCTTCGCTGCAGATTCTCTTCTGTTGCTCCAAAATAAAACCAGAGCGCGCAAAACATTGGCCCTTGGTGTGACATGACTCAGCTGAGCCCAGCGACCACCCCTGGCAGGCAGCAGGGAGAAGTCAACCTCTCTTCTAGATTTCCCATTGAAACACCCAGGAAAAAAAAAAGACACCTGAGAGGTGACGCATCGCCCGCTGATGTGTATCTGCACCCCTGAACTTCCCCGTGCTTAGCCACCAGCCTTCGGGGTCCAAAAATTTGTGGTTGCCCTGAGGTAGAGATATCAGAGCTGGCGCAAAGGGCTGGAGGCAGGCACAGTGCTGCGGGAGGGCCGGGCGCTGGCAACCTTTGCTGCGACGGGGTGGCCGGGAGCTCTCTCTTGCCTCATACCCAGTGCGGAGCAAAACAGATTTCTCACCAGAAAAGAATGTTTTGGCCCAATTCCGCAATAACCCCAAGCACGTCCCCTAGGAAAAGGCAGGTCAGGCTGTGGCTGCTTCCCCCCCCCAAGCACAGCAGCATCCCCACGGCACAGTTTTCCTGTCTTGCAGACCGATTCAGCAAGGTGACCCCCCCCTCCCTGGGAGGTCTCGGCGCTGCAGACCCCCGTGGGGCTCAGCAGTGAAATACAGCCACAGAAACAGCAAGAAAACGGGTTTTTTTGCCCGGGGGCTGACGGCGTGGATAGCAGCAGCTCTAATTCCCGCCCTGGCTTGCCCAAGAAGTCAAGAGCACCAGGAAATATCCCTTAAATCAGCACTGCTTCCCTCCGGTATAACCCAGACATCAAACTCTACCACCCTCCTCATCCAGCGGCGTTTGGTTCTGGGGAAGAGGAGGAGGAAGGAGCGGGCAGCCCTTCGCCTAGCAGCTGCTGTTTGCAAGGCATAAATCAAGGATCAAACTCTCGCCGAGGTGGGAGAGGGGCGATCAGACAGATTGCAGGCCAGGATGAGCCAAAACACACTCTCCCTGTTTAAATTCCGAGTGGATTTTAACTACCTATGTGTTTTTCTGCTTGGACAGCTGTAGCTGGCCGTATGAATCCATTCATACAGAGCCCCAAGAGCTGATGTGTTGGCTCAGGTACTGCAGCGCCTCGGTACATCGCAAGAAATCGAGCTGTAAAAGTTGCGTTTTGCACATCACAAAAGAGAAACAAACTCCACATCCTCCCAGGGACGTGGGTTCAGCCCCGGGGGGATGTTATTTCACTTTTAGAGAAGGGCT
>VWZZ01003031.1:251899-265869 GCA_013399095.1 Psophia crepitans
TGTCAGCTGGCAGCTCAGCCAGTTTGATGCACAAAAATATACCGTAATCCTCAGGGATAAAAACCGGCTGCGGACTTGAATCTCGAATTTATCCAAGCCCCGGTTCAGCTAATTAACTCGCCACCATGCCAAGGATCTACTTAAATCGGCCCGGAGAGCTGACGAGGCAAACGTTCGGACGGGGGAAGACATTTTGCTGAGGCTCTGACCCGAGTTCCTTTTTCTCACCATCTCTCCGATTTCCACGCAAGTCGCATCCTTGTTCCCTGCCTCAGTTTCCCTATCAGTGATGGGGGAGGATTTCCTTCCCCTAGTCGGGTGCCTGCCGGCGCTGGGGTTCCCCGCAAAGCGGCGCAGAGCTCTATACACCTCACTCTCTGCCAGAAGAAAACTGCTAAGGTGTTCAGCATCCCCTATTTAATTAAAGATTCTCTCCAAGCAAAGAACAGGACCGGCCTCTTTCCTTACCCTCCCATTATACACCACTTGCTTTCCCCCCCCCCCAACTCTGCTGCTTGCCTGACTTTGCTTCTACACAGAGCCAAATCAGAAATCTCGTGCATGGTCCGTGAGCGTTGCCTGCTCTGGTTTGAGAGCCCGACTATGCGCAGCGGGTCTGGGGAAAGCGATGCAGCATCCCCACACCAAGGAGCATCTGGGTACCGAACAAGCTCCTGCTGACAACAAAAACCAGCACATGGGGCTTTTGCTCGGTCCTACCCTCAGCCACAGCCTGTTCTCGGCTCACTGCGCTGCATCTCACCCGCTTTGGTAAGTCAGGAGTGGAGGATGCTTCGTGCCGCTGCCCAGTTAAGTCACAACAGACGCAGTAAGATACAAATGGCATTTTCTAAGCGAGACAACAAAAAACTAACAGTCATCCAGGAGCAAAGGGGTTCTCTTTCTCCCTCAAGTTCTCCCATTTTGTTCAGGGAGGCACTGGGATGCTGAAATACCCAGAGCCACACGTGGACTCAACCCCAGTCTGCCCCACGTATCCCAGTGCACCAAAAGCTCCCTGGCAAAGGGCTCCCCAGCACAGGGCACACTGCAGCCAGCACCCCCGGCAACACCGACTTGCACATGAAACGGGACCGATATGGTGAGGATTGTCAATATTTGCCCACTTTGGGTTCTCCAGAGGAGGGGCCCCGTTGCATGGGCACGACACCCATAAAAGGTGCGACCAGCGGCACCTCGGGCTCACCCAAACACCGGAGCTGCCGCCGCCAGACATGAAGCTCTTCTGGCTGCTCCTCTGCTGTAAGTACCCCGGGCCAGCTCTCACCCCGCCAGACGAGGCGGTGGGGAAAGCCCAGTGCTCGCCATTTCTCCCCATAAATAAGCTTGGGGAGGGTGAAAACACCCGGGTTTGTGATAGAGGGGTGGGATGAGAGGTTGCCTTCCTGACGCTCCTCACCCTCTGTCCCCAGTCACAGGGCTGGTCCTTGCCAGCTGCAGCTTGTTACAGTTTGGTAAGATGATTAAACTCAAGACCGGGAAATCACCGCTGTCCTACAATGGTTACGGCTGCTACTGCGGCTTGGGGGGATCCAAACAGCCGCTGGATGAGACTGACTGGTAAGTCGGAACCAGAGGACGGCAGAGCGGGTGCTCCCAGCCCTCCTCACCTCCCTCTCCCTGGGTACAGCCAGAGGAACGCTTGCTGCTGCATGCCCGTGCACCTAACCTGGGCACAAACGCAAGATGTTTGGCATGGGGGCTGCGCACTGCCAGATGTCCACCCCCTGTCCTGCCCTGACCACAACTCTCGTGCTTCCAGGTGCTGCCATGCCCATGACTGCTGCTACAAGAAGCTGGCTTCCTCCAGCTGCCACCCCAAACTGGTCACGTACAAATACACCACCTCGGGAAGCCAGATAACCTGTGGTAAGAGACAGCGCGGGGTCAAAGCCCCGAGGTGGGAGGCACAACCACCCATGCTCTCTTCCGAGACGTCCTTCAGACCTTCCTGGCTTGGAAACCACTTGCTAGGAAGGGGGTGGAAATGGGGGGAAAGCACCAGGAATAGGACAAGCATTTATTTGCTGGGACTATGGTGAAGCTTAGAGCTTGGAGACCTCCCAAAGAAGGGGGCTTGCTCTTCTGCAGGGGCCAGATACAGAGGGGTCGAGGTGAGCTTCCCATCTTGGGTGGGGACCTAGCCCTGCCAGCCTGACTTCCCCAGAGCAAACACTGCTGTTTCAGGGCGAGCAGGTTAAAACAAATCATTTCACACCGATCAAAGCAACTATCTATCCATACACAGGCAGATAAAGTCAATGAAATGGTCCCTCCAGGGCCACGCACAGTTTGTAGCCAGGTAGTTCCATGCACCAGAGGGAAGGGAACCACCCAAGACACCCCAAACCCAGCATGGGGATGGTCCAAAAGTCACGCCCTGTCTCTCAGACCTTTCGCCCCCCTCCATCCCCCCCATATTTTCTTCCAGGATCCGGGACTTCGTGCAAAAGACAGACCTGCGAGTGCGACAAGCGGGCGGCAGAGTGCTTCCAAAGGACAGCCAGGTCCTACCGCAACACGTACAAGTATTACCCCCAGCTTTTGTGCAAGGGCAAAACTCCCTCCTGCTAGACACATCGTGCTCAAAACGTGATGGAAACGGTCTGAATTGTGAGGGGTTTGCCTCCCCTGTGGCCAGGCAGGGCCTGGCCCGAGCCAGCAGCGCCGAAAAGGCAGCCGGCGCCTTTCCCCACAGCCCGGGGAAAAGCCAGCTCCTCACGATTAAATAAATCATGAGGGAATCCCTGCAAATAGAAATAAACCTTCAAAGGCAATTTGTAAAGCACGTGCGGTGTCGTGTTTGTGTTCCGGGAACTGATGGTGGAAGGGGTAGGAAACGGTGCGGAGCGTCACAGCTGGTTTTCTGAACTAAATATTTAGGCACACACACACGTTTTCCTTCTTTTTCTTAAAGAACGTTTCCCAGAAGTGACATTTTAGCAGCCAACCAGTAAATCTTAAGAGCTTTGGAAGAAAAAAAAGATCACCAGAAACAGCAAGCAGCTGCTGCGCCCTGACCCCAAACCCAGCTCCTCTCTGGGAGCTTGGCTGCAACACAGCCCTGTCCCACCCCTAGTGATTAATTAAACAATTAATACGCACTAAAGTCGAAGAGGAGCGTGGTGGTGGTGGTTTCAGTGGTTTAGGGGGGCTGCTTCTTGCACCCCATCTCCAGGAGGGGCTGGAGCCAGCCAGGCACGTCCTCCTCAGGCCACAGCTCCTTGCAGCCACCAGGTCTCTACAGCTGCACTCAATGCACAATTAGCCTAACGAGAGGGGCCGGCTCATCTCCAGAAAGGCCTTCTGCTCACCTTCCCAGCCGGGGAGGGGCAAGAAAGGTACTGCAAAGGTATTTTCTTCCAGTTTCACCTGAGTGTTGAGGGCTCCTGCCTGACTCCATCAAACACTTCATGAGGAGCTGCATCCCTGCACCCTCCCCCTGTAACCCTGGTGTCTTTGTCCCAGGCACCCATTTTCTGAGGGCTTTGGGATGAGGAGAGCGCTGGGCCAGAGCAGAGGAAGCCGCTGCTGCCCTCTAAGGTCTGTATCCACAAACAGGCTCCGCTCCAGGCAGCCACAAGAAACCATCGCACCACTTGACATGAGCATAAACCGTTTTATACGAGGCTGGAATACAACCACGAAGACCCCGTACGCACACCACTGCTCAGCTGGCACATCTTTGTAACCTTTATTGCATCCAAAACCCAGAGGTTTGGTAACAGAAATGGGTGCCCCACTGGGTGTGCAAGGAGAAAGCTCTCATGTAGTTCCTACAGACCCCACAAACAGAAGTGGTATGGTTGCAACAGGCATCAGGTACACCAGGAACTGAGGAATACAGGCAGAGAAGCCCTCCCGAATTTCATGAGGCCACAACGTGCTTGTGTACAGCAGACGAAACCTGGTTAAATGCTTCCAGTTTCTAGTTCAACCAAACTACTTACCTGCAGAGACGGGATTTGGAAAAACAAGTTTGAGAAGAGGACAGGCAGACAGGAGGATGGAAGAAGGGGGTGGGCAGGAGCACTGATTCAATCGGTAACAAACAGCGATCCTCCCCAAATACCAAGGGAACGCACGCTGCTCGCTGTCCTGTGACAGCACGCTATGAAGCTGTCAGCTCCACCAAGGAGTAAACACCAGCTATGAATCACAACGTTCCTCTTGTTTCTCACCACCCTTCCTCCCGCAAGGAAAATCCACCACCCGTTTACAAAACAAATGCTCTGCATAAAAGCCAATTCGCTGAGGAACCCTGCGTAGAGTCCTCAGAAAAAATACACCTTGTAAGAGCAGGTGGAAATTTCAATAGCTAAAGGGAAAAAAAAATTGGAAATAGACAAAATGAAAGTTCTGAAATCTTTGGATACAAACTCTTTGTGCAAGTAGAAAGCCATGCTGGCAAAAATAGAGTCTGACTGGTCTAACAAGACTTATGAGCCCAGCACATCAAGAGTTTGTTTTAATCACATTACACTTGGAAATGAAAGCATTCTGAGCCACGTATTTGGCTGACGGTATCAGAGGCCATGAGCTGAAGGCCAGCGCCTCTCCCGGCTCTTTCCGAGGTGCAGGCCTGCCCGTTGATCCTGCACACGGAGGAGGTGAGGCTCTGCAGGTCCCTTCGCACCTACAGGAGCAGCTCAGCTGGAACATACAACTGCAAATTCCTCCCATCTTTTTAAACCTGCAGAACCCACTCAATTCCGGCATAAAACCGATTTTGCCACAGGAATTTTTCATGTTAAGAACAGTATTGCGAACTCAAGGCTCATCCGTGCTCTTCCTACCTAGGAAACCCTCCTGACTTCCCTCTGAGCAGTTACTCACACCTGCCGCTGGCACCGAACACGCCGCCTCACTCGTCAGACACCGTGTCCCATCGTGAAGCGCCAGGAGCTGCTTGGTACTACTTTTTGTTTCCAAGGAACCAAAGTAACTTCTTCACCAGCATTAAAGCCTGTTCTGCATCACCAGTACTTAGAGTGGAGCTCCTTTCTTTTTAGTCTTCAAACGCTCTTGATAAACAGTAGCAGAGCACACGATGAAGCAGTAGCTCAGATCTTGGCAGTTGAGTCAAAAAAAGGGCATTTCTATTTCCGTGCTGATCGGAAACTTGAAGAACACATATAATTTTTTCAAAAGCAACACTTCTTCCTCTCAAAAAATCTGTTTCGTCCTGCCCTGGCT
Organism: Psophia crepitans; assembly: GCA_013399095.1. NCBI lineage: Eukaryota > Metazoa > Chordata > Aves > Gruiformes > Psophiidae > Psophia > Psophia crepitans. The sequence continues at coordinate 257,117 of VWZZ01003031.1, forward strand.
GATGAGACCTCTCCTGTTACCTGCTGTGTAAGTGCACATGTGCTTTCTTCAAGCTTAGCGCTTGATACAAGTCCAAAAACCTGAGTGAAGCTGAAACGCCACAAGCCATCAATCGAGGGCCAAGTCCCCCAGTCCTTATGCTTCAGCCCAAATTCCCAGTCCTACAGGGGAAAGCATCGCAGGATTCAAGCTGTGCATTCGACGGTACTTGGTGACCTTACCGAAGAGGAATTTAAGATGAAAAAAATCCTACCCTGGAAAAAACTTGACTTATGAAGCGTGAAGTCGGCAGGACTCCCAGTGATCACTGCTACTTGGAAGCTTGTTCCCAAAACTCTTAATCCTTTGGCTACACAAATTTTGCTTGGAGACTCATGACTATCAAGTTCCTGGCTTGGACTAAAGCTCTGGAGTAGCCCAAAAGCTCCAGAGTATGGCAAAGGAGCGGAGATTCCAGATGTCCAAGTAACAACACTCAACAGAAGTCTCATGCCTGCTCACATCGCATTTTACTACCTCACTATACTCAGCAGATAGGATGAATCACCTCTGCAGTCTCAGGAGTCCAATGGTATTGTTATTTTTTTAACTCAGAAGCAATCAACAACTAGCAAACAAGCTGATTTCAAACTTTAGCAAGCGTGGACGCAGCAATCCCATTCTCCCTTCATGTATTTATCACTTCTGAAACAGCCCAGCGCAACACCACAAGCAGTTCTAGTTAGATTAAAGCCTAGCACTGCGTTCTTGCACGGGGAAAAAAAAAGAGGAATCTCATGTTTGATACAGCGTTGGCTGACACACTTAGCTTTGGAAAGGATTCTGGGATTCTGTTCCCTTACTTTATTTAAATTTAAACATAAACACCCCCTCCATGTTCCTGAGTTGAGAACCGTTAAAGCTTTCCCTGACAGCAAGGTAAAATAAAGCTCCTCCGAGCGTAACCAAATGGTGTTATATATAAAAAAAAGTAACTAAGCACATCACAAGATGTCAAAGCAAATCTGACACTGCAGTGTGAAGAGAAGGTTCTCGCCTTCATCTAACTCCAAAATTATAAAACCAAGTCTCTACTTTTTGTCAAGTTCAAACAACTCTTCTCACACACAGGCTGATGCAGAATTAGGGAATAATTGTTCGCCCCCTAGCTGAAGAAACAGGAAGTTCACGTGTGCTTAGAGGTCTCCACAGAAACAGTTTTAAGGTTCTTGGAAATTGACTTTAGGGGAGTTTTGTCTTCATCCGTTTTATTTGCTTTTCTCACCAGAGCCCAGAGGACACATTCAGTCATATGTTTAGAGCTGCCATGGCCTTCACCAAGGTGACGTGGTTGGTCGAGTCTCTCTCTCCCCTGCTGCTATCTGCACAGTCACTCTTGTTGGCCAAGACCTTTTGTCGGTGCCTTTCTTCCTGCCGTCGCTTCTTCTCCAGCCGCTGCTGTTCCTTCTTTTGTTTTTTAGATGCCTGAAAGGGAAGGATGAAAACACACGTTCTTCACTCAGTTGGGGAAAAGGAGACAAGCCGATAGCAAAGCAGCTGCCAGAGGATGTCTATTCCAAAGTACTTCTCTGGACTTTATTTTGTGCCATTTTGGGCACAGTGACACACATCACTGTCAAATATTTGTATCGGTCAAGTCATAGCTGTAGCAGTAAAAAAATCCAGTAAGCGGAATCTCTTTTTAATTCAAAGGAGAAGACAGTTGCTGATTAAGCAATCCTAAACATTCCCCTAATCGTTAAAGGACATGTAAATCACTGCCAAACCACCCTTCACCTACCTTTGTGTTTCTGATAGCTCTATTCTCTTCATCAGATTTCGCCTGCCTTTTGTTGTTTTCTATTTCGTCTTGCTGCGAGCTCCCATCTCCAAAGATCCTTGAACCAGTTCCGTTTACTTCCCCCAGAGTTCTGCTACACGATTTCTGATCCTTGCTCTGGGGATCATGCTGCTCCTCAGTACCTACCAACAAAAGAAGTTTTTCTCAGACACAATCAACCCCAAAGCTGTCTCAGTGTCAATCATTTCCTTCTTCCAGACTTTCTGGAAAAGCGTGAGGGTCATTTTTCGGAAGCTGGATTGAATCTGCCCTAGCTAAATAACCTTTCTGAGCGCAGAAAGGCTGAGGCAGCAGCACAGCCAACAGAAAGCTTCCCAACCTGCTGACTGCAGTGAATGCTAGGGTCACAGAGCATTCTTCTGAAGCACCAGGTGACAAACTCTGGGTACTTACTGATTCTTTCCACTTCTTTCACTTGAAAGACGGCAAATATTGCAGATTCTATATTGTAGTCTTCCACTTCCAGAATGTGGCTTACTAAATCGATGTCCTGTCCACAAGAGGAGAAAGATAACACTGACGAGAGTTCAAACCACTGACATACATTCATTTAACAACCACTGAGAGGGGGTTGCCGGCTTTCAATCAGCCTGTATTCCATTTCTGAAAAAGGTGAGGGAGAAAGTGTTAAAATCCTGAATAAATCAGGAAAAAGGAACATGCTGTTTCAGTGTAACTGTTTCACTCCTGACCCTTTCTGTTCTATGCACTTGCACAGTACAAGCAGCAATCTGCAGGATCCAGTGACAGCAGCAAAGATTCACAGAGTATCTATTCATTTGGGGTGTTCAACTACCGGCATCCTCAGAGGATTTCAAATTTTGCAGAGTTTGTTGTTTCACAGTTTTCTGAGAAATTACAAGACAAACCTTCCAGAATGATTAGGTATCCACACAGAATACATATTTCATCTGCACTTAAGGGCTGAGTCGAGGATGAAAGCCATCCTGATTTGTGGCTGTGGTACTGAAATCATCCAAGATGAATGCTTTCTAGAATTTTTCCCAGGCTGCTTTTGTGTATCAACAAGATTTGAACATTAAGCACAAGAAGGCTACTCAATACTTACCGAACATCCAGTTGCGTTACACACTTTTTTGACAGCATCTTCCATTTCAATTTCAATCTCATCTTCAGAATCACCCTTCTGCGGCTTCACTTCCTTCTCCTTATTCGAATCATTTTTGCAGAGCATCTGCAAGAAAAGCAAAGCCCTGCAGATTGCACAAGCATGTGCAGCAATTTCATCATATGCAGTTAAAAATATCCACCTGACATCATAATAAACATAATTATTACAGCACACTTTTCTCAGAAACATCCTGTGTCAAAGCATCTTGGAAATCATGTGACTTGTATCATCACTGACACCTCTCCTGACAACTCATACACCACTGAGCAAACTCTCACACACCATGAGATCAACCATACCAACACTGAATGGTTTTTGAAATGAAATATTCAGGGTTTTTTTTTTTTTTACAATATCACACATTATACAGTTGTGCGCAGAGAACCTCAAGGACAGCACGGCTGACTTCTTAACAGGAAAAAGTGAGATGTGAAGATGCTGCACTTCCATCTCTTTCCTCCCTCCCCTTTGTTGTTGCATTTGAGGTGCACGAGTATGTAATTTAGATGGGGCTGCTTCGAGACATCGACACCCTGCATCACAGCATCAGATTCGGGATTGATTTTCAGCCCAGTAATTGAAAGACTTCAGAGCCTGCCTCAAGAGAGCAGGCGGCACGAGTTACAACGGCCTTTTCCATCCCGCACGACACAGGGACTAGACTCTTTTCTCAATCTCAATGCAGATTAGAAAGGAAATGAATGGGTAACATTCATCTGCTTCATTTTATTTGTCACCCACAGCCGACTTGGGTCATCCCATCATAACCGACCTCCATCTGAAGATACGCTGGAGTCTCAGAATCATCATCGATTCTCCTCACACTGTCGTAGTGCTCTCCGTAACGATACGCAATATGCAGCTCCCTCACGTTGTTTTTGTCCGTGCCCCGAATCTAAGTGAGACAAATAAATTACAAATGAGGATTTGGAGTCAACTTTAGTGTCATATATTTCAAAGCAGTCTTTTTCTGAAGCAATGATAAACACTGTGATCGGAAGCAAAGTACGCAGCTACTGAAGAATCTTTGAACAGAAAGAGTTGATCTATGAATAATCCAGATGGGTCTACAGTAACAACAGAGCTTCTGTCCCAAGGACAATGTTCGAAAACCAGAACACAACGTTGGGGCAGTTACATCATAACAAACAAAACCTGGTATGAAAATATTTCAGTGGAAAGCGCAAAACTGTTTTCTACGCTTTACACAGAAGCTATAGTTTGCTGACCACCTTCCCAGGAGCAATTTCAGTGACAGCTCCCTCTGAGCGCACAAGGTCTTTTTCCTCTCAAACAGAAGAAGAAAAAATAAAAGAGTCCGTTCCAGTTAATGGCCACAGTGGAAACAGTCATCCGGCGTAAATTTTGTTCTGTGGCTGGGACAAGATGCTGTTTTAAGTTAGTATTTCAAATGGATATATTTTGGTATTAAAAGAAAGACTAATAGAAATAAAGCCAAACAGCGAAAATGTATTAACTCCATTCAGGAGCACTTAACAACCAAATGTTCCTTTGCTTTGTCAGCACCAACTACAACAGTTTCCATAGAAAATTCCTGCCCTGAGTATTATCTGTACTGATGCAAGAATAGTTTCTACCCTAATCATCAGTGTCTTAAACTCTTAGCTAAAAGCTACACAGCACTCTAACTCTTGCAAGGAGTGCAGAAAATTACACTGCATTTGCAGATCTCCTTTGCTTACCTGTCAAGCCAGAGTTCAAAGATCTGACAGCTTTCCCGGAGAAGACATCAGTAAGCAAATGACAAGAAATGCTTGCTTTATGGCTCCAGAGTTTCCCAATCCTTTTACGTCTTTGAGTCAGCTTATCCCACCTTACAGAATATATACCAAGTCACCTTCCAACCACGTCTGCGGTTTGTGTTGCACTAATGACTTCAGATTTCACAACAGATATTCTCCATTCATCTATTTCACACTTGCTCACCTTTAAGTTCCAGCTCAACACTTGTTATACTTAACTCCTGCCTTTTATCTTATCAGGTTATTCAATATGCTGGAACTCAGTAAGATTTATTTTCAGCATTTGTCCTCTGCCAGAGCCTACCAGATAGGTACCTAACGAATCCCAAAGCTATTGAAAGATTATTCTAAAATTAGCCAGTCTCTCAGTATTGAAGCCCTTTTTTTCGTGCTCTTTCTGCAATACTCTGGAACTCTAAGTAAAAGATAGCTGCAGATTAAAAAAAAGCAAAACCACCGAAAAAAGGTAAGTAGTTGTTCAAAAAGCCATTAAAATAAGATACACATCTGAGCAAACTCAAAGCTCTACATTTACAGAGCTTTCGATTAGGCCAGAATTTGAGAAACAACTGGAGGTCCTGAACACTTCTGCTCACATTTTTCCAGCTTAGTAGCAGTGTATACAAATAGTTCTCTTAAAATTTAGAGTTGGGACAAAGAGATATTCACACCATCTGTCCAAAGCATCTTGCTGATTTGCCTCTCTGGAAATGCTCTTTTTGGAATCTAATCTAAAATTTTGCTGGGGCTCCAAAGCAGGGCGGGGATGGGAGGAAAAGCACGTAGATGTATAGAAAATTAAAAAAAAAAAAGTGTCCTGGGTTAGTCAAGCCTAGCAACTTGCTCCATGTCACCATGCTGCAATCCTCTACGTTATCTGATGCCCTGATGTATCCTCTGTCCAGACAGGAGACTCCTTACGTTACAATTATTAACGTACCGCTCTACTTGCACCACTCTTAAGAGCCTAAGACAACCTTTCACTAACGGAGCTGCACTCAGGCAAAACAGAACCTCATCACAAACTCCGTATTTACAACCCTGGAAAGGTCAATGAATGGGGAGAAAGAGTTTAAGGTTTTTGAAAGGACATACAAAATATCGATAAGAGTTAAGTACACTGAGGTGAGTATCCGGTTCAAAACAGTACCAAAACATGAACAGCACCCCCATGAACTCTACTGCAGGGTCATTACCGCTGTACACTCTCGCAGGTCAAGCAGTTGAGTGTTCCCACCATTGGTGTGGTTGTCAGGTACACTTGCAGGGTTTTTTTATAGGTAGGTTAGCTGTCTTACTGCTCACGGCTGCGATAGGAAGAGTTTCAACTTGTTTGGGTTCAGGAATCCACCTGATGCTGGTTTGAATATATTTAAGACACCACTGACAGCTTTCATCTGCTCTTTTTGTCTTTATTGCCCTGTTTAACCTATATGCTTCATTGCTTCTGTCTGTAAATCGGGATCAGTAACAATCCTGACTTGAACACAGATTCTCACTCGCTCAGTGAACCGGCAGAGATCAAGCGTGGACCCATTCCAGTGTGGACTTGCCACAGAAAAACAACAAAGAAACAAAAAAAGAGCAGGAGGGACCTGACGGATTCCTTGTTCCAGTGCCCCACTGCCAGAGGAAACCACGTACACAGTCCTTTCGAGAAGCTGACCAAACACCACCTTAAGGTTTAAAAACTCCATCCCCTCTTCTGCCCAGGCCAGAACCTCATTTCTCCAACTCCTCGTTTCAAATCCCACGCAGAATTGATGGAGCTTTGTTCCAAGATGCTGCAGGCACTGCTCTGCTATATATTCACTCCATATTTCCGAACCGTATCATACAGGTTTCCTTAAGCCTGCCTCAAATTCCTATCAGAAAAGTCATCTCATATGTAGCCTGATCTTCAGGCGAGAGAAACATATCAATGAAGCTAGGAGCTTAAAACCAAACTAAACCATGCTGCTGTGTCTCCACAAAATAATCTTTCATGCATTCACTGTTTTCTCTCATTCCCTCTCCTCCTAGCTGAAATTTGGAGCGTTTTCCTTCAAGGCAGAAAAAGCAAGCACAGCTCTATGCCACAGGCAGCTAACTACGCCTACTGACCGCTCTCTTTTAGTAAATCAGGAAGTTTCAATACTATTTGTACACGTTAGCTAAAAATTAGGCCAAAATGTAGAAGTTTTGTTTCTCACCTGCCACAGCGGAGCATTAAGCTGATGAATAACCACATTCATTTGATTGTTCCTTGCAAAGGCCACAATAGCATCATTGCCAGCAAAGGTACCAGGCTTTGCCAAATTGGTAACTAAAGGAAAAAAAAAATCAGAATAGTTGAAAACCCAGTTTCTGGCACTTCCAAAAGCACTGGAGGGATAGCGAGTAACAAAATTTCAACACAAGCCCAAGGAATTCTGGAAAGGAAATCCCAACTGTGAAACAGTGATTGCTGAGGCAAGAATGTGGCAGCAACAGAAGTTAACGTGTCTTAAAGGATCACAAAAACCTCTAAAAAACACTGTACGCCCTTAGATTATGCACGGCCATCAGCTCTGCGTTAGCTCAGAAGGAAGAGTGCCACGTACTAAATGATGAAATCATTTTCATGTGTCACCTGCACAGCACATCCTCCACGTTGTTAGAACAAATGCTGTATCGGTCTCTGCTTTGGGTCTTCCCCTGCGTTGCCACTATGAAATATCAAGTGCCAAGGAGAAAAAGACACCCAAAGAAATCAGCCACTCAACACCCACCAGTGTTCAGGGAGAGCTAGACAATTTTTCTAAGTTCCTTCTGAAAACATCAAGTTTTTATTTCTTGTCTTTTTTTGGCCTCTCTTTCCTTCTTCAAGTTTCTCCCCAATTTAAACAATTTGCAAGACAAATTTAATGCAAGTTTAATAGCTCATATTTGTACAGAAACATAACATAGCCCTACCACAGCTCTGGGATGAGGCACTGTTTAGTAAGAAGATGCTCAGACAAGATGTAATCACATTACACAGTAACTCCCTCCATCAGTGTCCTATAGAGACCATACCGTGTTTCTCAAAGGGCACATCATCCTCCACAAAAGGCTCAAAATCCTCCCGCTGTTTTATCATGTAATCCACCGTTTCCTGGCGATGTCTGAGGTGGTTCCGCGAGTGCCCCTCAAGCTGGTCGCCGAGGGCCCGAAACAGACAATTGCTACCGAAAGAGAAATCACACGTTAGTGTGTCTGAAACATAGCTAATACATGCACCGTTAAATCAACAATCCCGGCGTAGCAGCAGAAAGAACATGGCATTAATGGGAAAGGAAGAGAGCTGCGCCTACACCCTGTGCTTTGGACTGATGTTGAAATTAGAAGAAATGCTGGTAGGTACGCCAGGTTTTGAGTGAATATGTCATCAGCTTCAACGGAGTAAGTCAAGGGTGGCAATAGCACTGGGTCAAACTGCCTTTAACTGACACTGAGACAAATGACATAATGCAACAAAGCACAGCCCAATGACCTACTAAGCAATTTCTCAGCAGACACATCTAATTCCCCTTTCTTCCAATACTTATGGGCCTTCCTACCACTAAGCAGGCCAGTGGAGCAGACAGTCCCCTTGGGGATCAGGCCTGGGACTTGAAAAGCTCCCAGGCCTTCCACTTCCACCTCCCCCTCAGCCCCAGGGGACACAGGCCCCGCACAACCACAGCACAGAGCCCCCTGACCTCCCCTGGGGTACGGGGGGAAACCCTCATCCCTGCAGAGAACTGGCCCCACTCAACCCCGCGGGGAAAGCCCTCAGCCCCCAGGGACACAGGCTCCCCAGCACCCCGGAAAGGAAAAAGCCCTCAGTCCCTGGGGACGGGAAGCCCAGGGAAGCGCCGGCCGCAGGAGCGCTGGGGAAAGCCGGCGCGCCGCTCACCCATCGCCCGGCACCTCCCGCAGCTTGAGACCGAGGGCCCGTAGCTGCCTGGCGAGGCCTCCGCCATCGGGGCCCGCAGCCGGACCAGCGGGGGGCTGCCGGGGCCGCCGCGGCTTCCTG
>VWZZ01003031.1:265889-324590 GCA_013399095.1 Psophia crepitans
GGCCGGGCCTTGGCCGCCTGCTTGCGGGACATGCCCGCCGGGCGCCCGTTGCGCCTGCGCTGCCCTCACGGGACCGCGCAACCACCGAGAGCGGCGCGAGAGCGGCGCAAGAGCGGCAAGAACGCCGCCGCTCTACCCCCCCCACCCCCGGCGGATTCCTCCAGCAGCAGCAGCAGGAGGAGGAGGAAGGTGAGAGGAGGGTCCGGGGAGGGAAACTGAGGCTAGGGGAAGCAGGGTGCTTTAGGGATCAAAAGCAGTGGGAGCTGCGAAGGGGGTGCAGCCCAGCGTCAGAGCTGCTGAGAAGGGTGACCCATGGAGAAAAGGCTGGGGTGGACACAGAGAGCAGCACCATAAATTACAAATATTGTACCAAAACGCTTTGCCTGAGACTGCCAGATTCCCCACCTCATTAGCTTCTACTGTTAATTATACTCCTCTGTCCAGGAGCTTTTCCTCAGGGGCACAGCCACAGCCCCCATGCCTCTCCCTGCTGCCCCAGCACACCCCCAGCGCCTCCCGCTTACTGCCGTGCCTCCCATAGGTGCGTGCCGGACACTGCTCTCGTTTTCTTCTCCAGCTATAAATCATGACGAGTCACTTCAGCAGGTCTGTCTCTTTCCAGCATCAAACTAGCACTCTGAAACGAACTGAAAAAGAAAGAAGGGAGCAGATTGGCTACCCGCAGGTGGCACCATGAGAACGTGGCTGTCGGCAGCGATGGGTCGGGAGGAGAGCCGAAGCAGCACCAATTAATTAAATGGAACACATGTGGGGCGCCGCACCTTCGTTTCCCATTTCCCCAGGCACTGAGGGAAAGCTCCTCAGAACCGCAGAGGGGGGCTGGAGAAGGGGGCACAGCAAGGAGACGGTGACTTGGGGAAGATTTCCGGCTGCCCTCGTGCTCTGCTGTGCTTCCCACAGCGACCAGTATAGAAGTCACCCACCACCAACGCCCTCCCGCGCTGTCCCTTTGCTCTGTGAGTGTCGCGACAGAACGTGCCTGACGCTGTCAGAACTGCTGCGCGTCAGTCGGATTTCTGTCTAATTCCTAGCTCGCTCTGTTCAGAGGACGCAGCCAAGCGGCTTTTGTGATGAACGCTAGGAGAACACCCCAAATTTGGGAACAGACGCTGAGGTAACGAGTGAATCGGCGCCCTCGGCGTGAATATTACAGAAGCACATCACAGACTAGCGAGGCGACATAAAAACCGCCAGGTAGGATTATCCTGTGCGGCATTTCAGGTCCCATTTATCAGGTCATTTGTTAGTACGAGCTGCAAGGCCTCTGCCGAGCACGATCCGCTGTGGCTTTGTGCGCCACCAAGAACAACCTGCATTGCGACCTCAGCGTAAAAAACTCCTTGTGGCACCAGACGATGCGCTGTGAATCTGAAGGTGATGCCCCGTTCACGGCAGCTCTCTGCTTTGCTCATACGTACACTGGGTAACAGGGTCAATAGACTTCACGGCAGGACATGGATCTTTTTAAGCTCCGCTTATCCGGAGTCACAACAACGGCCTGGGCGCATGAAGCAGCTCACGGGACTATCAATCACCAGTGTCTTCTTGGATGTTTTGAGTATTACTGCGCTCAAAGCCCTATGTCAAGTGAGGATTTTACTCTGAAATGACACAACTGCTGGTTTATATCCATTTCCTGTCATAAACAAGTCCACAAGAAGCATTCCATAGAAACGCATTCTTATGCAAACACACTAAAAGCAGGAAAACAGGATGAGTATATAAACTGACTGCAAATGATTAATGAAAGTGTAATTAGCCTAAGTAGCATTAAAGAGCTATAGGCAATTCAGTTAAGTACAACCTGCATGCAAGCCACTGAACAGCACTCGTGAGGCCAAGGACAAACCCGAGATAAAATTAGGGCACATCCTTTGATACTCAGTGCAAAATTTCATCAATGGAGAGCAAGGAAGAGACATTTTTAATCCAACACAAAAGATAAAAACCGGGCAGAGAGACCACGTGCTCCCTGAACAGCAGTGCCAAAACCACCGCCCAGGAATCGCACGCTTGCGGCCTCCTGAACCCCCACGTTAGATCACGCTTCCTCCCCCAGGGTCCCCGATCCACGTGGCAGAAAACCGCAGCCCCAGGGAGGCACGAGGACGTCTCCGAAACACCAGGCGCTCCGCTCCCCCTTCCCTCGAGCGAGCTGTCCTCACTGCTGACGTAGATGTGTAGCAAAACAACCGCGCCTCTCAACCAGCTCTGTTTCCAGCACATACAGTCGAAAGGCATGCAAAAGTCACCCCCACCCATTGCCAGAAAACAAACAGAGGTGGAGGCATGGATTCATCCTGCCTAGTTTTTAACGGAAATATTTAAATTAGGAGCGTAGCTGCCCCTGCTGGTGTCCCAGTTTCCCAACATCTGCAAGACACCTTCGTACTGTTCTGGTGATTAAGACTCTGTACATTTTAAGATATTTCCATTTTGGACACAGGAACTGACAGACTAAATGTGAAACTTCTAAAACATTGTAAGAATTGCAGGTCGGTCTTCTGTTTTCTTAGATCTTTTCTTTTTAACAGCGTTAACTTACTAAAAAAGAGGTATGTGAAATGCAATAGAGAATTCTCCTATTTTTAACCATAAAGGAGCCTTGCAGTTCTCCAGCCCACGTCCAGACATTCTTGCACTTCAAGTCCCGCTTCTGCAAGCAAAAGATCTTCAGGGTCCTAAAATCTGGGGTCACCCAGAAGCCCATCAAACACTGCTGTATGCCACGTCAGCAGAAATACAGCAGGCACGCCTGGACACTTCTACAAAGTTTGCTTACAACAAACCTTCTATTGTTTTCTCAGCAAAGAAGTCCAAGCACTTCTCACCTCAACCCCTGCCCCCATCAGCGAGTTCACGAGATTAGAGTCTTCTGGAACTCCTTGCCGTCCTAAATTGCAGTTGTTTCATCTCTTTCTGTTGGAGAGGCTGGTACGTGGTAGCACAGACAGCTCTGAGCATTCAGGTGCACCTGAGGCTACAGACTTGGTACTGTGTGTCATCTACCCGTAATGCTGACCTAGTCCAGCCTTCTGGGATTAGTGACCCTTCTTTTTCTACCTTCCACAGGATTCTTACTGTATTTTACCCCTCAAGTAAAAAGAGTAGAGAGAAATTAGAGAGTGAGGGATTTTCTTCAGGCCTTTCAGAAGAGCTGAATATTCACCCAACCAGCTCACAGAAGGGCATTCCTGAGTGCATGAGGTTGTCCTGTGAACTCCAAGAAACAGACGGTCCTGCCAAGACACTAACCTTGCTTTTACTTTCCAGATCTTTCCTGTGGACTCTGCGAGACCCTATGTGACCCTAGGTCATGCCTCAGTTCGCACTTGAAGTCATCAGAAGACTGAAACCAACAAGGATGCTCCTACGATAAAAGAGCTGATGATAACCAGACTTTCAATACTTCATGCTAATAATCTCCATCTCATTCTTTACTTTCCACTGTAGGGTAACAGCTCGAGCTTCCTACCCAGAGCACTCAGAATTGCTGATTCTTACAGCCTGACTAATCAAAGCACTGCATTCAGTACACCCATTTTAATATTAGATAATTCCTCTGAATCTGTCACTGTCCAGCAAAGCAGTGTTTAGAGACCAATGAAATTGCTTTCAACAAATAAAGTACTAATTTAGTAATGATGGTAGCGTCTGGCTATTGCAGTGAACAAAGCTGCAGTCTGCTAATGCCACAGGGTCTGCTTCTGGACAGCAACTGCTCAGCGATATCAGCTGTTGTAAAACATCTTGGCCATGAAGTTAATCATTAACTCAAGTCCCCAACTCATAAAATCATATCATAAGAGCACAACACACTTAAAGCTGTCACTAATTAATCATGCATACAACAGGAATAAAGCAACACATAAAAGGAGCCAGAAACTCGGCAAACCCTTCAGCTGAGAGAAGACAAACCGCACGGAGGTTTATCTCCATGGAGAAAGCCACTGACAAACTAAACAATGAAAATGGATCAACGGCTCCCGGAGTACCGCAGGCTGAAAAGGACAGTCCTGCGCGCACGGCGGAAGGTGCTGCAGAAATGAGCAGAGCAGGACTCCTGACAGAAAACGCTGCAGATGTGCAGAGGCTGGAATTCACTGAAGAATGTATTACAGAAATGGAGGCACCTTCAGGAACAGAGCGAGACAGTCCTGATGCCTTTAAACCACCCATTTCAGAAGGAGGCTGCCCAAACTCAAAGCCTCTCGTTATGCTAATGAACTCACACTCTCCTGAAGTATTCAGTTCTGAAATGAACCACCAGCGTTCAACCACATCATCTGTTGATATGGACTGCCTAGTCTGCTTCAACAAGTACAACATCTACAGAGTACCAAAGCTCCTGGACTGCGGGCACGCCTTCTGCGCAGTCTGCCTCAAGCTTATCCTCAGGAAAGAAGAGAGTACCTGGATAATCACCTGCCCCCTGTGCAGAAAAGCCACTTTTGTGTCAGGAGGACTCATCCGCACACTTCAGAACAAAGATGATGACATGGAGCACTTGGAAAACCTCAATTCAAATCCTGAGGTACACATCTCTGCCGTGGGGCTGGACAGTAACAGCTGGACTCAGATCAGCCAAGACGCTTTACACAGAGAGGAAAACATTCCCGTAGACAACAGACTGGCTGTCCAGAGACTCGTGCTGCTCCTGCTGCTCGTGGTGATTCTCACTATCCTCATCCTCCCGTTTATATACTCTGGGCTGATAAAATGGGTAATTTGTCTCATGCTTACTTTGGGGTTGGTCATGTCTATGGTGCTTTGCTGCACTCCTAAATTCTACTGGAGGTGTAACAGGGACTCACTCACCTCCTGCCATAAGCAAACCCACATCACTGCCATTGCCTGAAACAATTAATGTGCGCTACCTCAAGATAATGGCCTGGTCCTGCCTGCAAAGCTGCACGGTAGGCACGCTAGTCGGTTACTGGACTTTGAAAGCAATCATTCACATCATAAATTCAACAGGTGGCTAAGCTGGCTCAATGGCAGTGCACAGTGTTGTTAAATTTCATTACTGGAAGAATAGTAAAATATTTATATTTGGTATTTAGGACAAAAAAATTGTAGGTTTTCCACTCAACTTTTATCCCAGACTAATCATCTGGCTGCTTTGCTTCTGTCCTTTTGTTCTTGTTTGTGCTATCTCCTGATCAGTACTGCAGAACATTATCTGAAACACCTCACAGATGATGTCCTGTGAAAATCCCTCACTGTGGTTGTGTTTCCTACTCTCTTAACACACATGCACCTTTTCGTGTGACAATGTGGGGAAATAAGACTGCTAAATCAGGGACTGGATGCCGAGCCTCAATGGACGAGAGCGGTTTTAATCCAGGTTATCATTTTAATCCCTGTCACCCTCCAACCGGTTGCTGGCAGGGATGGGAAAGGGACTGGGAAAAGGGGATATCAGTCAATGCCATTTTAAGTTACACACAGAATTGGAGAGGAAGAGGCAAAATCAACACTCCTAATCTTGAGCCTGTGGTGTGCAAAGGGCAAGGCTCTCAAAAGCTCATGACACTCCAAATTCCCTGTGTTATTTAGCACAGAAATAGTTCCTCTCAACTGAACTCCTTCATCCGGCTACCTGCACTGCCTCTCTCCGTCCCCTCTTTACAGGAAGTATGACATTGCCCTTGGAGATGCCCACAGAGATAAACAGAAATCTGTCAGTTGTGATGCTATACCACATGTGATATTTTTATATGGAATATGTCCATTAAAGTTTAATAATGTTAATTGCGCATTGACTTCTGTGTTTCAATTCCTCACTGACAATTGATGTCAAAACATCTCAGTTTCCTCACTGACAGGAACTACAGCTGAGAAAGTATATTAGGGAATCCATACAACTGAGTTTGTGAGTAAAGCAAAAAAGTAATGTGTTAGTTTTTTCCTTGATTTAAAAAAAAATACTTAGTTGCTGATAAAATATCCTATAAGCCAACTAAACTTAAATTGGAAAAAAATTAGAAGTTTGCTCTTAGTTAAGTTACATTTTCAAGGGTACCCTGGATCTCAGTAGACCTTGGTTCAGGCCTGTGGTAAATATTTGTGTTCGATAAGAATGGAAACTGATGTAGCCCAGTTGCTCAGTGTGTGTATATATATACACATAGTGTCTCACCAGCAGATAAAACAGATTAGACTAAGAGGGTAAGGAGCTGCTGTCATCCCAGAGTCTTGGAAAAAACAGGTCTATGTTCTGCCTAAGAAAACAAACCCGCAAGGGAAATAAATGCTTTGTTTTTCCTCATATATTTAGACAGCAGCTGGGTTATTGAAGAATACCTATGTAGTAACATTTGGTAATAACCAACCAGGAAAAAAACTTTTCAATTGGGAAAATGCAGGTAGTTTTAAACCCAAATATTTTCCTGAACCATATTACTCCAAATACAATGACTGGACCAGATATCCACCCGTACTGAAAACAATTTCAGAAACTCTTGCCAAGTCTTTCACCTCACAGACAATTTTCCTGTCGAGTTTCCTTCACCAACACTAACGAGTGACTGGTACTGTAAAGGTTTGTAACAAATATATTAATATTGGCCTGAACGTAGCGTGCATGAACGTATTGGAGGAAACTAGAAGGGTTAAAGGAAAATCATGTGCTGATTACTACAGAACACTGATCTCATTCAAATGACCAGATAGCAAGGAAGAATCAGACTGTCCTAAAGATAAGATGACAAGGATGAACAGGATGAGAGCCATAAAATAATCCCAAATTAAAAAAAAAAAAAAATAGATAAAACTTGGGGAATTTTGCCTAAAAGGGGGAGAGATCAAGCAAGTTACCAAACACCATCAACTCCAGAAGGGTGTACGTCACACCCAGTATCAGCTTGCCATCATCAGTCACGAAACACAACAAAGATTTTAGAGGCAGCGTCCCTTCTCCACCGCATCACACACAATGGAGCCTGGCCAGCCTGTGTGGGCTTGTCAGTGCATGGGCGTGAACAAATGAAACCAGAGAATTAATGTGAACAGGATGTTCACACAATGTTACTTATCAACCTGCCCTTCCAAAAGGGTGCGTTCAATTTTCTTACACTAATTTCTGCAGTGCCAAAAAAATGGCCAATGGAAAAGGGCTTCGCTCAAGGTGATATACACCGGTGGGAAAGAAATAGGCATGCTGTGCGATTACCAGTGAGAGACAGGCCCTCTGAAAGCACCCCTATGGATCCATACAGTAAGATCACCAGCTGTGGAAGTCCAGGTTTCCACCCCCACTGCTTTCTATCAACACCTTCCAAGCCTGCGTTCAGCGATTCAACTGAAATGTTTCTTCAGCCTTTGAGAGCCAATAACAACCAGCTGATTCAGAGTTCATGGATGTTGGTGGGAGTCATTAGGCCCTAGAACCTGGTATCTTTATAACAGCTGCTGATTCTCATCTGACAAGATAAGATTCGATGACAATGTAAACCTTTGAAGCAGCAACTGAGTTTATGGAGAAAAGGCCAACTGAGTTGTATTCCTAGTCCAAAATGTAAAGGATTTGTTTGTACTCTGTTTAAATTCATGCTGGTCTTTTTGGCAAGAAAGTTTCATTGCCCTGCTTACCTTACCTAGCTGGCGCCCGATTACACATAGTGATGAGGTAACGTGCTGTAGCCTGAGAGGTTCACAATGAGAAATGGGCTCAGGCAGTAATATTCAGCTGTACCTGATGAAATGCATAAACATCTGAGAACTGAGATTTACAAAGACAGAATCCCATGGAGACATTAAAAACATGATAAGACCCAGCAGCATGTTTAAGGATTATAGTCTGTATAGACAGAATCCCGGACCAGAAACTGGAAAGGTGTTTTGTTTAATAATGCGTGTACCCAACCCCATTTTAATTAAAAAATACGCCTATCCTTTTGTCACACTGTGCTCCCACACTGCCCCTCTGCCCACAAGGCTCTTCCCAAAGCCATGACTTTCCCTATCGCAATCCCTTTCCAGGCTTCTCAGCAACCAGCATCACCCACCACAGTCACTAGTTACTTATGTAAGAGAGTGAGACAGGTGCTTGAAAAATTTTGAGTGTAGGTGTTCTAAATTATCATTAAATGTAGAAGTCTCACTTTATCTACAGATCTTTAAATTACCCATAATTGTGTTGGCTTTGATTACTATTAAACTATATAATAACATTCCAAGTTTACAACATCTGGTAACACTCACTCCTAATTGTCATTCCACTCACGTTTTGGTCCACTTTCCACAGCTCTCCTGCATTATCACACGGATATAAACAGGCGAAAATAAACATGGAATAAGTAACACATTTCACACTTCCACATCACTCAGATTCGGTACAAAGAGAACTTCAGGTCCTCAAACACATAACTGTCAAATCTGCAAGAAAGTAATTTGCAGATCTTGGTCTGAGACCCAGATTTGTATCCAATGACTCCTTGCTTGTTGTGAACCAGTTGCAAGTTGTCCGTTGTGTTGTACAGTTACCTAAGTCACAGGTAAGGTAGATACCCTCTGCATCCTAAGAGGGATCAACAGAACTCGCCTTCTGCACTTTAGAGTCACATTTAACAACTATATCATGATGCCTGAAATACCTATATGTAACACAAGTACTTGTGTGAGTAAACCTGAATGGGTCTGGTATCAGTAGCGAGCAACCAGGACATGGCATTTGCCCAAATGAAAATCAGCTTTTAAACAGAACGGGTACTTGATTTTTTTTTTTAGGTTTATCTATAAGCAAGTCCCACACAGCATATTTTAAAGTATAAATTGGTTACCTCAGCTACCAAGCAACCAAAACTCGTTTTGTTTTCGTGAAAGGCGATCGGACAGAAAAACTGCTCTCCTGCCCCCGAAAAGAACACGGGTTTCTCAAAAAATTCATACACATTGGACTTGGGGTTCCAGACTGAGACTGCTCTCAGAACAAATGCTTATCTTAAAACCCCCAAAACACAATGCAAAAGCCTTATGCTTGGGTAGCTGAACTAGCTCCAAAGCCTTAGGATTTCTGCAAGGGCAATTAACCACAACAGAGAAAAGCCTCCAGAGCTGTGCCAGTAACCCTCCTGTTATCAAAAGCAACACATACATGGCCCTCCATTTGCCTGATAAGCACATATATATATGTATATATATATACACACAGACATACCTCAGCTTCTGTTCATATGGCTGTGGGATCCCACCCTGTAACAGCACAAAGTGCGAGGCGCCATTGAAGCTTTACTTCTCCTCAGGGTAACCCTCAGAGATACCAAACAGTCCAGCACGGAGGGGGCACAGGTTTTTGGGGCAGCAACCTGAGAGGAGCTTCACCAAATGCACATCCCTATCTCTCCCTGTAACCCTCCCTCACAGACAGAGGCATTTTCACAAGGCAAGAGGGGCTTTAAAGGGCGCAAAAGGGCTGGTACCCAGGTAGGCCTAAACCCCGAGTGAGCCACCAAGGTAGCAGACAAGGCCTAAGATTTTGGACAAAGGTGGGCACCGAGGAAAGGAGCAGCTATACCCAAATACCCACCTCAGGGCGGAGATGGACCTACCACACCCCGCCACAAAGGGGCCGGCAGCAGGGTAAGCGCTGGCTCCCAGCCATCACCTCAGCACAGCGCCGCACCGCTCCACCCTCCGCAAGTTACGTGCCTCGCTACGCCGATCGCGTAGGGGAGTGCAAGACCGCTCAGCACAGCCCGCCTACCGTACGCAGATTGCGCAGTGGCTGCGGGAAGGGCGGGCAAGGCAGGAAGAGGCGGGCGGCGGCGGCAGGGAGCGCGGCGGCTTCTATGTGAGGCCGGGCCGGCAGCAGGTCGGGGCTGGGCCGGGAGAGGTGGGGAGAGGGGCTGGGCAGGGCTGGGGTGCAGCTCCGGGGGCTGCTGGGGCGAGCGGGCTGGTGGGACCCTCTCCTCAGGCCGCTTCCTGAGGGGAGGACTGTGGCGGCGCCCGCTTTGCTGTTGGGGCCGGTTTCCTCCCCTCAGTGGCTGTCAAAAGCGCTACTTTCTGTAACAAAAACGCCAGTGTTCTCGCAGCAGAGGTGTCAAGCGCAGAGGCCTTGCGATAAAATGAATATCGGCGGCGGTGGAGATGTTGTTCCTCGCAGCTTTCCCCGCTGAGGCGCTTCCTCCGTGTTTCCCACACGCGTCATTTCTCTCTGCTGGTCCCATCCCTCTGCAGCCTTCCCGCCTCTGCGGAACGACATCGCTTCCCAGTCACCGCTGCTGCGAGTGCCCAGGTTAACTGGACCGAACGCACTCCGTTTTGCAACTACTTAAGCTTTGAGCTTTCCCGTGTCCCCATCCTTGCCGCCCCAGATCTGTTTTCCATTTCGCACGCCTTTCCGCGGCGGTCGTCTGTATCGCATTCACGTGGGTTTTTTTATCAGGGACTGAATTAATTGCATTCGGTGTTTGTACATCCTATCTAATGATTAAAAGAAGGCCGTGGCGCTCCCAGCGTGGAAGCACGTGTGGCTCTGGAGCCCTGCGCGAGTCCCCTGGAAAACTTATCAGCCCGAATGCTTCCGCCATCACGATTTGTGTCCGATGCTTAACCGCGGTTTGGCCCTGCCATCCTCCGCTGTACCTTGGTAAGGGACTTTTTGGCCAGCCCCCCGTGAAAAATTATCTATAGCAACTTCTGTGAAGTTGATGAGATGCCTTGTTAATTTTTGAGAGTCTCTGAGCCGAGTGTGTTGGTGGTTTGATAACTTTTGTCCTAGTTTAGGACGAATGCAATGTTGGCATCTCTGTAATTCTTCCTCCAGCAGTAGGGAGCATGTGTGTTGTACAGCTTTAGATCCACAAAAGGATCATCTTTCAGCTTTCCAAATGGGATTTTGGGAACCACTGTATAAAACATACCACCTCTCAAGAAAATAAAGGGCTTTGTGTGAAAAGTGAGCACTGGAAGCAATAAAAAATTTCTCTTTCAAGTGACAGTTCAGATTATGGCAATGCTATTAATTGCTCGGTCACATTGTTGGAGACGGAGATGTGAATTCCAGTGCCAGAACCTGTAAATAACTTTTAGGATATATTTCTGGCCCTCAATTCCCTCACCTTGGAGTTACTGGCGAAACTTCTCAGCCCAAGATTTCTTTACTAAATTGCATGTTGCCCCTTTTTTATGCTGCATATCTGAAATCCAAGCCCATTTTTTCCTAGATGTTTATGAAGAAATAGACACCTATGCTGAGCGATGCACGCTGAGCATACAGATCAGAGCATCTGCAGAGCAAAGTCTTTGAAAAACTTTCTCTGGGAATTCTAGATGCTCAGCATCATGGATTATTTGTCACATAATGGCAATAAAGTTGCATGCAAGAAGCCACTATGGTGTCGCTCCGTAATTGGTCACATCTTTTACGTTATTGGGAAACAAGGTTAAATGGTTGTACTGTTTCTGGGTCCTTTTTAGCTGCTTTACTTTTCATATGAGCCTGTGTTAAATCAAAAGATCTATCACAGAAGGGAAGGGGATTTTATTTTCAGTGCTGTCTCCCATAATAAGCTCATAAATCTGTGTCCAGAGGTGAGTAGACATGCCAAGTAATTGTAAAGTTATTGAAATTTTAGGCACTAGATCATTTCAGGGAAATCAGTCTGTAAGTCTGGATGTTTTAGGAAGATCAGAGTCTAGTGAGTGATGTGAAATGTATTTTTGGGGGTCCAAATGAGGACTTTGGAGCTCCTAAGGTAATAAAACAATCTTGGGAGTTTGTAAGAAAGTCTTGGAAAGCCTGGAGATGTGCCTCACACCACCTTCCCAGCTGCAATTCAGCAAGCGCAGATGCTGCTGCTTCTTGGGGTTGGTACCGGAGCAGGCATGCTTTCGGCCAGGATTGATCCCGGGTGCCGGCTCTCCCCAGGGGAATCGTGATCTGGCCCTTCCCTTCTCTGGTTGGTACGGAAATAACAAAGTGTATTTATTCCTGCGGACTTTGTGCTCCTGTGTTGCCGGAATGTGATATTTCCGTGGAAACACACCAAGATGCCTTAGTGTGGCATCGGGAGATAGATGTTGCAGTGGGGCTGAGCTCTCCCAGGGAGAGAGGTGTGAGTTACGGTAACTGTCCGCCCTTGGGTGATGAATTTTCCTTGCATTTATACATCAGCAGTTAAACAGTGCGAGTCTTGAGAGATACGAACCGCCTCAAATAAATTTCTGAGCGGGACAGCAACACGGACGCCTTTCCTAGAAGACCATGACAGATGGCTCTTTAAAAAGAGCTGCTCCTGTGTTGCATTTCTTTCTTCTAGGACTCTAAAACTATCCCATAAATAGTATCTGCATCCTCTGAGATTCAGCTGTAGCATCATGGGCTTCTAATTCCTATTTAGCTGCTTTCTTTTCTACAGGCTTCAGAAGAAAGGAAACGTTTAAATAGGAGGTACATAATGAAATAGGTGGTTTGGGCCCCTTAGAAACGGACTGAATCTTGATGAAGTCAGTAGAAATTTCAGGTGATGTAAGCGAGCTTTGGAGTGGATCGTTACCCACAGTGAATCGTGACATGAGCTGTTGTCACGTCTGCCTGATATCAGTCATTTCAGCTAGTTGGTTGTACAATCAGGGGAGCTCCGGTGCGCAGTTGTAAGCCATTCAGTTGGAAGCGTGCAGTCAGCAGTGCACACTAAAAAATAATAATATAATTAATAACATTCTGGGCCAGCTCAAGGTCTGTGTGGCGCCGGGATCTTACGTTTAGGGAAGAAGCAGCGGCAGGTTGTATAAGGAGAGAATGTTACAAGCAAAGCATAGCAATGTCCATGGGACACATTAAAAGTTCTTCTCATCAGAGGCTGCAGCTGGACTCAACTTTCTTAATGCCATCAGCAAATTAAACAGAGGGGCAATTTAGGTGGAGGATGAGAGAGGCAAATTATTTCCCAGGCAGCTGTACTGGTCCCTGCAGCAGGTGCAGAGCTTTTATTTTACATGTCATTTTTGCGGTAAACATGTGAATGATATGCCTGAACGGAGCCCAGTCCCTTTGCGTCTTGAAGGGGACTTCTTTTGCTGTGTGATGTATTGTCGGCTTCTTTTGTGCAACGCTTTTGAAAACTGGCAAACAGTCTCCTGTTGTTTTCTTTGGTCACAGCACCGTGTTGTGGGAGGATACACAAAGTGACTTAACACCAAGTCAAGTGTGACAGAGACAAAGAAAATTTGTCTCCTTGCTTCCTGGTTTCCAACTGTTTATTGTTTTCTGAGTTTTTTTCCCTTCTGCTTTTTCCTGTTTGAACTTGCAGGTAAAAATGGCTGCGGAAGAGAACTGGAAAGATTGGGCTTTGAAACAGCATAGAGGGTCTGAACAGGCAGGTGAAAAGGAACTGTGTGCGCTCCTGGGCCAGCGGCTGGGTGAACCGGGAAGATTTGCTTATGCAGCACTTTGTGGGATATCCCTAGCATGGTTGTTCCCTGAGAAAGAGCAAAGGTACTGCATGGGGGAGCAAAGGGGGTAGCTTTTGGGCAGCAGCTCGGGGGGAGCTGGTATCAGATTCTGGGGACTTCTCAAGTTAGGGAAGATCTTTTTGACATGAGGTGTTTTCTTAATTGTCTTGACTCTCTTACACCTTTAAGACTTGTATACTTCAGCATGAATTGCATCCCTTAATACTGCAGACTTCAGAGCATGTATCGCAGAAATGTCTAGCAGCATTCGTCTTGCTTGCTTGTTTGTTTAGCCAGCTTGTGTAGCAGCTCGACTTCTGCTGACTTCTTACGATGCTTTGAGTTTTCTGTGAACAGCAACAGAGCAGCATCTGAAAGCAGAGACCACTCAAACCTTGCAAAAATACCCAGTTACGGGGCCCTAACTGCTACTGTTGCCTTACAGCTCCTTCAGGACAGAATTCATCGAGGGCCTTGTGAAATGGTTGGACCTGCCCGAAGCTGTCTTACCTGCCATGACAGCATTTGCTAGTGGCTTAGGAGGTGAGGGCACAGAAACTTTTGCCCAGATTTTGCTGAAGGATCCCATCTTGAAAGAAAATCCAGTTGTCATTACCCAAGTAAGTTCATATGCTCCTCTCGCCCTTGTCTGCTTTTGCAAAAGAGATTTGGGATACATGTCCATTTGCAACTGAGGTTGTGTTTGTACAGTCAGGGAAGTAAAATCAGTATTTCTGATATGTATATATTTCTGAGCAGCTGCGTGGGTGGCTGGCAGTCTCTCTGTCCATTAACAGCTCATGGAAGCGATGAGCACGAGGCACGGTTACTGTCTCTTGAATTAAGTTTTGTGTCTTTGATACCTTCGCTCTACAGAACAGAGAACTGTCAGACTTTTTACTTTGGCAGTATTATTGCAGTGGGTTTGATTCATATGTGCGTTCTGCAGATTTTGGTGAAATGCTCAACACAATAGACCTGATTTTCATTTGTTTCAAAGCCCCTTCACTATACCTGTAATACAAAACACCTCTACATACATGTTCTGAATACCACAATTTCCAGAGTCTTTTTTCCAGACTCAGCTTTGTCTGGAAGGAAGGAAGTTCTCATGACTTTATTTTCTTTCACTGAGAAAGTATTAGTGAGACTGGACTACTCTGCAGTGTTCTGACGTAAAGATAAAAGAGATGAAGCATTTTGATGACATTCACCTTTGCTGCAGAGTGCCAGCTGAGGAAGATATCTCCTCATCCAGCGTCAGGTTCTGCCATGCAGGGCGAAGAGCACGGTAGGCTGCTGCTGATGCCAGGCAGAACGTGGCCGCTGTCCCCTCGCACCCTTCGCTGTACACTGCACACAAGGAAATAGCGAGGCATCCTGCGTGCAGACAGGTACTCTGATATTGAGTAAGAGTTATCACACACTCACCTTTAGCAGTGGCCCCAAGAGAACAGCAGATCCGAAAACAAGGCTGCGTAAGTCAAGATATGATAGGAGTGAACATTCTTGGTTGTTGTGACCAGCTCCCATTATCTCAGCCATCTTTCGTGTCTTCTAGTCAGTCCATAAAAGGCCTCAGGGGATCTGCTCCAAATATCTGAACATTACAATGCCCCAAGTCCTATAACAGTATTAGTACAGTGACAGAAAATCTTAAGCTTAATTAGTAAGTTAGGACAGACCTTCTACAATAAGAGCAGCTCTTTTGACGTCATTTGCTCGAAATCAATCAATCCGCACTCGCTTTTTCTGTATCTAGATGGCTTGGTGTTTCCCAGGTTGTTTCCCTCATTCTCTCTGCTTCAGGATGGATTCTCTAGAATTCGGCAAGTTTTCCTGCATTGCTGCTGAGTGTATTAAGGGTGAAATTTTGAGGAAGTTTAGCTTGTGTTTGCTCCAAGCTTACACTGTATGAGGGCTCCCTGTGCGGGAGCGGTTCTGGCTCACTGGGAGTGCCCGGTATTTTGCTTTGAGCCAGGAAACCGAGGCGCTTATCACCTGGATTCAGGTGGAATACAGAAGCCGTAGATAATGATTCTTTGATCAGTTGAAAGCAAAGATCAGGAATAGCTATCAGTCTAATGCCAAAACATCGGTACCTTTTGCAGTCACGTATATGGGCAAGGTGACTGATTTTGTCAAAGGAAAGATACAATTAAAGGCTTTTTTAGACCAAGGCAGCAGAGGCTTGCAAAGTGTCTTTAGGAAAGCATACTGGCATGTGGGAAACTTCAGTGCATCGAGCTGAGATCAGCTTTTTCCTTCTTACCTGAAAATCAACAAGCTACAGGACAAAGCTTTGTGAAGTCTTGATGTGTTGCTTTATGGTGCTCTTGCCTCTTTGTATTCAGCTGCTACTGATGCAACGTTTACTGTTTATTTAACACTTTAATTGCTCGGTGTGTTCAGTGACAGAGTCCTGTCAGCACTAGCGCCTGCATTTTTGAATGCCCTCCATCTCAGTGGTGCTGCAGGGATGATTCATGAGGTCAGGAGGTTAGAGGTGAGCTTACCATTGATTCAATGAAAATTTGAGGATTATGGATTTTTATCTTTGTTTGCATTCATTGCAGATGACTAGTACGGGCAAATGTTGGTTAACCAAATCCTTTAAGGAACATGGTTATAACACAAAGGCTGTGAGAAGGCAGTGTAACAGAAGAGAGGGGGGAAGTTGACTTTGCCCACTTTTGTTTCTTGATGATAGGTGAGAAAATGTTGGAAGTTCTTACTGGGAATCAATTTCTTGCTCTGAAGTTACTTAGAATGCCCATTTTCCTGTGTTTTTCTACACAAATCTGCTGTGATATGGATTGGATGCTCTCTGTTGTTGAGGAAGCGGAACTTGCAGCAATTCATAAAAAGCTGGCAAAGGCTCTGAATAAAGATTGTTTCCCTTTCTTTGTAAGGCTTCTCAGTCATGTGGGTGGTAGTAATGTGCAGAAAGTTCACAGAGAGATTCAGAACACCAACCTCAAAGATTGAAATATAATAGCTGCTGCTTAGAGGAGGAAAACAAGCTACTTGTGAACTAAACTAATCAATGCTGATTGGATTCCAGAAGACTGCACAGCAGCACATGCAAAGCCTAAACCAATTAGAAATACTTAGGAATGCTAATTGGCACAGACGCAATAAAAACAGTAGGTCCAGTTTATTAACTGATTACCTGTATCCATCCCTCGTGTTTTGAAATAAATGTATATAAATGCTTAGGCCAGATTTTTAAGAGATTATTTGATATTAGGTGCCACAGATGATACTGGGCATATCATACAGGACCTACGTCAAGACCCACAGCTCCCTTTTGTTCCACTAGGGAGAACTTGTTGCCTACAAACGGGCTCTGCACAAACCACAAGCCTGTTGGAAAATTACGGCAACAAGGTCACAAGCTTCACCTTATTCTGGACTTCAGGTTCTTTGCTTGGTCGTCTTTCTGCTTGGGACTCCCAGCCCTGGACCTTCTGCTGGGCTTTGACACCTCACCCTTCTGCACAAAACTGCAGCCAGGGAGGAGGCGATGGTGCCCACGGATCTAATACTTGGGTAGTTATGTTACTCGGGCTCTGAGAAACTAGAGTTACATTCCTTCCTCCGCCTCTGGGGATTAACGTCTCCAATTCCCACATCCCACCAATCCTGGGGAACAGTCTGCAGCGTGTGTGCATGCACAGAATACTAATCATGACCAGACCTAAAGAGAAGCCTTTGTTTTACTGCAGCATGGTGATCGGGGGAACAGAGGAGACCTGATGCAGTGACTAATTTAAATTAAAAGGGTTATTTACACACTGGAGACAGCAAACCAGGACCTTCGTTTCCTTGGCTGAGTGCTCTGCCAGTGGGATGCAGGATGAAGGAGCAGGGGTGATTTCTTTGTGCAGCGCCCAGGCCAATAGATGCCTCTTAGAAATGCTCATCCCACTTGGCCATGCAGCAAAAGCTCTCTTCTTCTCCATGAAAAAACAGACTCTTCTCATGTTAAAATGACATTCAGAGTCCAGGCACTTACTTTTGCCTGGATGATATCTACAGTTTGCCTCTCTCCCAGTAGGAGTTGGTTAAGGATGGCTTGTTCTCTGTTCTACACTTCTCGTGCAGCAGGGAAAAGATTAGAGATGTTTTTACGATACAAATTTTACTTAGGAGCTTTCGGGACTAATAATCATAAATTCTTTGGCAGTGTCCTACATCTTTGGCTCCATTTTTTGTGTTCCCAAAGGGCTGAAGGATTCCCTGTAAAATTCAGCTGCACTTTATTTGTGTGTAGGAGAGGGCAGTACCTAGACTGAGCTAGCACTTAGTGTTGTAGTTATATAAAGAACTTAAAATTTATCCAGTGACAATACAAGAGGAAAACATAGTAGTAAAAACACTGGCCTCTTTTTTCATGGATTTGTCCATAGAAACCATCTGTTGGACTGATCTGTTTTCCCAGTTTTCTTTATGAAGAGCCAACACAGAAGTCACGTCCCTCAGGCTTGACAGATGGCCATAAATTCAGAGATTTCTATTTTTTGAGCACTTAATCCAAAAGAACTTCATGCCAGTTCAGCCTTTCCACTTAGAGCTATGAATTCCCAGAATGCCAAAGAAAACAGAGGCCACTGGTCCATTGGAGTAGCGTTCAAACCTGTAATATGAGTCTGTATGACTATATAGCGAGCAGAAGGCATTAGAGCCCTGCTTCTCCAAACTTTGAAGCTGGGGTAATCACGGTGCTTTCAATTGCAACAGGATGGCTAATAATGAAAAATATGAGATACTTCAGCATATACCAAGCATTGTCTGCTTCTGTCCAGCCACTTGTACCTGCGTACGGAGAATTTTGTATTGGAAGCGCCTGGCCGTGCTCTGTGCTGCCTTGCTGAACAGTGGCTTGCTGACGTCCCATGTTTATGAACTGACGTGCTGCAGTAATTAAATCATAGTCCGATGGGTTTTCACGCCTCCATTTTGATACCTCCAGGCATATGCCATCAGTTTTAACTTCAATATTCTTTTTTCTTTCTTTTTAGGACCTTCTGTCCTTCTCTCTTAGAGATGGTAAGTTTACCTAGCATTTGTTCTTTGTAAGAATAATGCAGATGAGTTTACTTCTGATACTTTAAAATGCTCAAAAAGCTCAGCGTACTATCTTATTTTATCTTAGCTTCCTTTATAGCAAAAGCAGCACACTCTTTCTGTGCATCCACCACAGGAAAAGCAACTATTATATTAGGAATGATTAAAAATGGAACTGTTCACTTCCTCACCTTCACATGTGTGCACTGGCATGCAAATGTATGTGGTGGTAGAACAGCTCTGGCGTTAAATACCTAGAGTGGGGCGGTTTTTCTCCAGTATTTCCAGGGGTGCAGGCCCCCTCTTCCTTTAGGAAGGCGACAAAGCTGTTATGAAGATCTCAGCCTAGCAGACCTTCAGTGGATTGCTTGTTACCTAAAAAGAAATACAAAATATTCAGAGTATAAATTCCAGAGTGTCCTGTGAAGCCTATTCTAAATAAATGTGATTTTACTCATATATTATATTGCGCATAAAGCAATTTTCTGGTTTACAATCCATAACATGGATTAGTCTGATAAAATTAATGAAATAAAGACTGCCCACTGAACAAAATGTTCAGTTCTAAAAGAAGCCTGTTTTATATCACTACTTGCATTTTTTAAATCTGTGTTTTAACATGTTCTCACAGGAAAGAACTCACTGCTTGCTGATTAGCCCATTTCACTGCAGAACAAAGTGCCATTTTTGTTCCAGCTTTATTTTTAATGGAAAATTGACAAGTCACTTATTGCAAAACAGCTTATTTTGCTAAGCTGGAATTTAAAAGAAATATAGTTTCAGGCCTCGCTGACTTACTGCCAAGCTGGCTGAGTAAAAAGCGAAGCTGTGTATTAGCAGACAGGAAGTAAGGAGGCTACTCTCATCAAAACACCTGCTTGGGCACGTATCAGGATGAAGTGAAGATAAATACTATCCTTATTTCTCAGCACAAATCTTAAAAGTGGCGTCATTAAAGTCTGCTGAAGTAGTTTAGTATCTTGGTAATGATGGTAATAAATAAATAAAATTAATAGATTGTCAAATGCCATATTCAGGCTACGTGCAGCGGGTATCAGAAACATGCTTTGTAGTTGGGTCTTGTTGGTACTTTCACCCACCCCTAGAAAATCAATTGCATTTTTCGTCCCAGAGTTCACCAAAAGCCCTTTCCAAAAGCTTACCAGCAGGAAGCAGCAGGTGCTACTGACAGAAATACATTAAAAAAGCAAGAATTGGCACAAATAATTTACCATCTATTACATTTTAAATGTCTTTTCTTTAAGAACACCTGCTTAGAAGTCCAGGAGTAATCATTACTCCTATCATGTGTTGTCCAAGTGCACTGTCTGCTCCCACAGCTCCTGCACCGAAGCGTAAATGCAAACAATTGGCAGTGATGCTGCGAGGTGAGCCAGTCTGTAGTTTTAAACTCCAAAGTCCCTCTTGTTGCCAACAAGATGAATGGAATACAAAGATTTTGTATGGAGGTGCATTTTTACAAGATACTGTATCTTGCATTAGTGCATAGTTGAGGTGTACTGTGTCACGTTACCCATATATATATGTATATATAGGGTATTTCCAGTTAGGACTGGTCTTGCTGCAGCATTTCTGTGTTGAGAAGAAAGATGCAGCCTATCCAGAGCCAACAGGCCTCTGTCACAGAGGACGAAGACGGAGGGATTTGAGTTCCTTTTCCTGCCACAGAGTCACTTACCTGGTGTAGTGACCGTGTTCACAGGATGAGGATTTTCCATTTATCGCTCTCTTCTCTAGATACAAGTGTTCAAATACGTGGAGGATGAAAGGGGCCTGACGGAACGAGCTATGCTTGTATGCGACACAGTTCTCTAGCACAGCTGAGTGCGCCACTCGCTATTTGCGCTGGTGCGATGCAGACTGATTGATTTCCTGGGTTTCCCTCTGTTGAAGGGTACTACGATGCTCGAGCCAGGGTGTTGATCTGCCACGTCACCTGGCTGCTGAGAATCCCCTTGGAGGAGCTGGAAGTCCTGGAGGAATCTCTGCTCGAGAGTCTGAAGGAACAAAAGGAGGAAGAGTCAGAGTAAGAACATTTGGGTTGAGTGTGGGATGAAAAAACACCGCTGGTGCTTGAAAGCTTAGCAGTAATTACTTGTGCCTAAGTCCAGTCTCTGATAATTTCCCCCATGGCTGTTGGCATAATCATTTATGGCTTGATGAGGGTTGCACAGCCCTCGCAGCACTTCAGGTGCACTGAGGAGCTATAAAGCTCAGCGTTCTTAAAATTAAGAGTGGAGACCCAACCTTGCAAGCTGGTAAAGGTTACTCCACACTATTGTTCCACTTTCCTCTCCTAGACTAGATTACACTTAAATACATCAGAAACAGCTTGTGGCTCTTAGCTCTTGGCCAAATATTCTTCAGATAGAGCTGCCTCTTGCAAAATGAAGTTCCTATGAATTTCAGGATTAGATCCTCAGCTGCTGGTTTTTTCTGCATTCTGGTGAAGAGACAGCTGTCTAATGTCTGTTGATGGTATATTTCTGAGGGCAACAGTCTGCATCTTTAGCTACTTACGGACCTGACTCCTAATTCTGTGTCATTAATATACGATTAATTCTCTTGATCATCAGTTCTTAGATGTGAAACAGCCAAAGAAGTTGGTATCTGTAAGAAATGTAGTATTTTTATATTCCACTTACCAGGCAGGAATTGTGTGAAGGTTTAGCAATATGGCAGGCAGTAAACAAGTCCATAGTGGACTTTCACAGGACCATTTACTATTTTTATCTGTCAACTCAGCAAACAGGTTAACCTGAGATTAACCTGAGTGCTAATAAAGGCTTTAATCAATGTCCCTGACACAGTACAGTTCAGACATTACTGTGGGGTCCAGCATGTGATGAGTATCTTTCTATTATAGCTTTATTTAAATAAAGCTTAACTTTATAATGCACTGTAAAAAGGGAAAGTCAAAATAATCTCAAAGATCATGGACTGCTAAATTGACATGCAGGAGCAAGGGTTGGTATTAATGGGGACTGTTTTGTTGTGGCTCGTGGAAACAAAATCAATTCCTGGGCCTTTAGCACAGGAAAACACCGATACTGAGGGCAGTGTGTTGCTTGCGGAGATGATGCTTACCTAATTCTGTATCAACCGGACTGTGGCTCCTGAAACAGGCTGTAGCATAACCCAAAAAGATAGAGTGGCGTGTCTGATAACAGCCAGAGCGACTGGGGAATTACGCTGCCTACTTACAAGCGTGGCTTTCAAACGCTGCAGCTAGCCCAGTGGGTGTTGTGCATATCTGGTGTGGCGCAAGCCGTGGATTTTAGTTTTGTTCTTTGTCCGAGTTGCAGCTGTGGATAAAATAAAATAAATACCTACTAGATAAAAAGGAAAATGAATTTTTTTTTTTTAGTGAGAGTAGTCCAAGACTGCAGAGCGAACACATTTGTTGTTGCAGTGCTAAAACAAGGCTGAGATTTGTGGGGAATCGATGACCCTTTGTTTGTTTTAAAGTTAGGAGTCAATGGGGAAAGGAAGCGGAATATAAACCTGTCACCGCTTTGACCTCGAGACTTTTGGGGCAGGGAATATATTAACATCTGCGTAGGACGCTTCCAGCTTTGACCATCCGCTGCGAGAGGTTTTGGAACGGTAACAACCAAACAGGGTTTTGGCAGCTCCTGCTAGGCTCTTTTTACTGATATTTGTTAATGAAGGTTCTGCTCCCACCTTTGCTGCTTTGGGTGTGTTGGCCTGTGGCCCAGGATGTGCAAGGTTAAATGTACAGTGTGGTCACGTATAGAACAATGCGCCAAAGCCTTAAATCCATCTTACTGGCACCAAACATGTCCTGACTTGCAGGTGTGAACTTCTTTTGTACATGGTTCTGTAAGAAAAGGGAAAATACAATGGCAGTTGCTCGCTAACGTGTACTCCTGCCATTTTTCATAATTGGAAAATGACCTGTCATTCCTCCTGTAAAATCTTTCTGAATGTAATTTGTGGTTCAGGCAAGAAGCTGCATATTCAAGATGACTGAGAAGTACCAGAAGAGGCAGTTAATTACCGGAGTGGATAAAAAGCAGTCTTGTAATCAAGTGATAATTGTAATGCAGAAGCTATTAGGAAAGCAACTGTCAAAAGCAGTTGCTAGCAGCTACAGAAGGAAAGCAATGGCAGGTAAAAGTTCTCATAACAGTAGTTCTACTTACTGCATCTTCAGGCAGGCTATAGCTGCAAACTATTTATCTACCCACATAACTCAAATCGCTCATTATTGCAACTAAAGCCAAGTTAGCCATATTTCAGCTCTCTCAGCATCATTATTTTCAGCCCAAGACAACAGCACGTTGACTATAAAAGCTGATAAACCACTATACAGAACAGAAATTGCTGGATATTGCCAGCTTAGGTATTAACAGTCAGACCGCAGCACTTCAAAGAATTCCAGGAGCAATTTTTTTCCAAAGCCAGGCATTCAGATGGGTGACTGTCTGTGCAAAGTAGCGCATATCCAAACACCGCTTTGTCCAGGGGGTTGTAGAAAGTGAATGTGGTTATTTGGAAGTTGCTGAAGGGGTAGCCATTGCAGGCTGCGCTGTGGTTATCTGCAGACAGCTACGTTTGCTGCTGCAGAAGGTAATACACGATGTTTTTTGGAGGATCTCTGTGGAGAAAAAGTCTCCATGCCATGCAAGTCAATGGGAGTTCTGCCACTGACTTCAGCGACGCAGGGATTTCACCCACTGTGCTTCATTCTTCTCCCACTGTGTTTTACAAAGCTGCATATTGTTTGGGACTCATCTAAAATTGTCTTTATCAAAATTACAGTGCGCTTAGGGGGTTCCAGAAAGGATTAGGCAATTATATGGATAATGAAAATCCACAATTAGGCTAGGATTAAGAGGGAAAATATCCAAGTTTGGAAGCAAGATAAATTCTCATGTTTCAAGGCCCAGAGTAACTGCTGCGTAAGCAGGCTAGAAGGAACCTTCCTCTGTAAACAACTTATTTCCGTATCCTCTGTTCCTCGCACTTTCCTCTGAATTGGCAAGTGTTTCTTGTAAGAGAGAAAGCAAAGATGGTGGAGAGAAGCCAAAAGAGTGCCTAATAAGCAGTATTTGTTCCTTTTAGGTTTATTTACTTGTTTCTGATAAGCTTGTTAAAATGTAGCTTAAGTGCATACAGACAAATGAACTAATGACTGGTTTTAATACCTATTATATTATTGTATTGTGATGCGCAATTAGAAAGCGGCTCAATATAAACACTGTTGTTGGAAAACAGTTTAATTCCATCTCTTTGTTAGCACAAATTACCCCTATTCCCTTTTGTTTCACTTTTCCTGTTTCTGCTTAGCTTTCTTGTGACTTTTTTTAAAAGACACGTAGGCAGTATATAGTTCTTGAAACGCTTTTGACTTTTTGTTTCTTTTTTTTTACAAGCTTCAGCCCTATTAGGAAGGGTTTTACAAGTAAGTAACATCTGTTGGCTTTTGTCAGCAATTAAATCGTTTCAATTTAAATCTGTGGGTTTATGTCCCTGCTCATAAATCTGAGTGTGTTGTCCACACCTGTATGTTACTTTTTACTGTTCCCAGTAGTGAAATTACACTGAGGAGAATAAAACCAGATTCTGATGCAGCACTGTTATCCTCCAGGCCTTTCCATCAGCTTTTGTGCTTCTCTTCCCCCTGCAGAACGGCAGAAGTATCAAGAAAAAAGAAGGAGAGAAGAAAAAAGCTGAAGAGATACCTGCTGATCGGTTTGGCAACCGTTGGGGGCGGAACGGTGATCGGTGAGGCTGCCCTAGGTGTTTTGGAGTCTTGACCTGAATTGCATACACAGAGGGCAGAGGGAGGCATCTCTGAATGACGCATTCACCAACAGAAGCCCAAGTTCTTAATTTTAAAGCAGTCACTGAAGGTAGTAGGTCACTTCAGATACCAAAAAATCCAACCCAAACAAACAAAAAACCCCCAAACAAACTTACAACAGAAACAACCCCAAATCCAAGAAAAGTATTTGCAGCTACATGAAAATAAAACTGAAAGAATTAGCTGGAAAAGTTATTCCAGTGCAGCTTCACTGGCTGGGGGAAGTATTAAACTGAGGTCATCACCCTTAAAATATGTTTTCTCCTCTTTTGCTCCTGTGTTACAAGAGGATCAGATCTTTAACTCTGAATTCAAAATAGCGTGAGACTAGATCAAGGTTTCCTAAGCAAATAGGGCATTGCTCACCCTGAGCTACCACACATTTTTCCTTTGACTTTTAAATTATTCTTCATTTTTACTGAAGTCAGTTAAAGAATCTGTGCAGAAATTCAGGGCCTGGGAAGGATCTCAGAAAGCCCCTTTATTGGTGATGCAAAAAAGACCATCATTTGTCCTCTTTCGGTTAGCAGTACTCGCACAGGACAGGGAAATGACTGCCTAGCTTTTGTAAGTGACAATAGTTTGGTGATGTTACTTGTTGCATCTTCAGGCTTGACGGGGGGTCTTGCTGCCCCTCTGGTTGCTGCGGGAGCTGCTACTGTCATTGGAAGTGCTGGAGCAGCTGCTTTAGGATCGACGGCTGGAATTGCTGTCATGGCATCCCTTTTTGGAGCAGCTGGAGCTGGCCTTACAGGTAAGAGAGTGACCGCGCATTTCTCAGCTACCGGAGCACAGGCTCATGTCTGCAAACGCAGAGCTAAGGGCTTAACTGAGCTCTGCAGAGCAAGGGAAGCAGTTTGAGGCGTAATCTTACAACTGTGAAATTTTTATTTCAACGCTGTTTAAGATACTGCATAGTCCCTGATGACCAAGTAGGAAAAGAAGATTTGGTATGTGGCTAATGAAGGAAATGGCAGCTTGCTGCTTTGGATCAGAAAGATGCTGCCATGGAGAGCAGTGGCTGTTACAGCTGATGACTGGTCTGCAGCAAAAAAGCCTTCTGGTGGGATTCCCTCGGATCACACAAGCTCAGAAGGATCGTGCTGGCTCCATATCAAGCTCAAAGTAACACGTGGACTTGCTGAGGGGTTTGGAAAGGAAAAAGGCTGCTATCCAAATTACCCAATAATTTCTTATTAACTTCTACTGTTAGCAGAGTCTGTCCTTGCTGTGCAATTTCTGAGACTCATGTTTCTGCCTTGCTGTGTGTAGGATACAAGATGAAGAAGCGTGTGGGAGCCATAGAAGAGTTTGAATTCCTCCCACTTACTGAAGGCAAGCAGCTTCATATCACCATAGCAATTACTGGATGGCTGTGCGCTGGCAAATATGGTAAGAACAAGAGGAGGAAAGTGAGAGGAGCGTGGAGAGCCACACCTCTGTTCCACTTCGGGCAGTGTTTCTGCTCTCATAGCACCGTGTCTTCCCCACGCTTGCATGGCCTGTTGACTAAGAGAGATTGATTCTCAACGTAAGGCTTTGTAACCCAACCTGCAATCCCAATCAAAACAGGAGAGAGGTAGTGATAACAGGATTGGTAGTAGTCACAGCAGGATTGTTTCTGTTAATAAATGCCGTCTGGTTTTGCTAGGAAAAGTCTGTTCAGGATGGATGATTTCCAGCATTAGTACAAAGTGTCTCACCTATCTCTGAGACCTTGTGTTTATCCTCCAGCAATTAACAGAAAATAGTGTCTTTTTTCTTTCTCGGTATCTGCCAGATAATGAGGTTTATTGGCAAGAAAGTTCTGTCAAGTAAATCCTGTTAATACAGCACTCAGGAGGTGAACTTACAGGCAGCAACCTTGAAAGGTCTGTAGTGTTTCATTTTTCACTACAGCTTGTCATATAAAATATGTCAACTGTCTGCTGATGTGTTCAGCAACCTGACTGAATAGCTGCCAATTTATTCAGAGGCATCATAATTAACACTGAGTATCGTTAATGCAGAAGGATGTCCCTGTCCTGGTGCTTGTTAGGCTACAGCTTGCTGTCACAGAGTGAGGTTATTTTCACTTTGCTGTCCTGCACTTTGGCCTTTCTCATCGTCTGCTTGCCGGGGGTCCAAATCCTTGGGGTTGGAGGGCTCCCAGGCACTCTTACAAAGACAAGTGTGTCCCTTCAGGAGCCTTTTTGTGTCTGTTTGGCCTTACAAGGGAGTTAGAGATGACACGCATTCTTCTTCCATAACTAGCAATCTGCTATAATGTTTAAAAAGGCAAAAGCAGACTTGTCATCCAGTTTCCTCCTTACAGCCGTGTCTGTCTATTTGCGTGTTTGCATGACTCCTAAAACAGAGGGCCTAAGGACAAGATTTTTATGGAATTTGATACCTTATGATTTTTGAGCTCCCACTAGATGAAAATTCTGCTCTGCTTGTCAGAGTTCATCTGCCATTAATAGCGTTGCCAGGCCCCTCCTGGCCACTTAGTACAAGCTACACTACAAACAGGAGCCAGAATGGCTTAAAAATTGTTCTTTCAGCTAAAAATTAGGCTTGCACAGTGTAAATTATCCATTAACTCTCAGACATCCAGACACTGCTTTTGATTAGCACCTAGAGAGAAAAAATGAAAGTGAAGTGGCTAACTAGGCTAGATGGCAAAGTAAAAATAACTGCAGTCTGGATCTGCGAACACAGATTCCTTGTTTTCAGACAGAACCATTAATGCAATCCTTGCCCATCTAACCGAAGTGCTGCGAAAATGCTCGGCGATAGATTTTGACAAGATCTTATGTATTTTCCCTGCTTCTGGTCCCATTGAACTCGGTCTGTGCAGCCACTCAGCACTTCATCCTTCTCAGGACAGTCCCTCCTTTGGTCTGCGTGAGACGGTGGAGCTGCGGCACTTAGCCCAATGCCTGACAACAGGAGGAATGGCCTTAATACCTGACGCAGTTAGCGTTAACGTCCATCTGTCTTGGCAGTCTCTGAGGCCGTTGGATGGGTCCTGAAGTGTGAGCCTGCCCACACTGAAGACTCTTTGTCAAGGCAGCTAAAGCTGTTGCATTATTTACAACCCCAAATTTGTTGCAAAACAGTGGAAATACAGAGTCTAAATCTAACAGTATTTTTAAATATGGTTCCTGATTTTACAGTATGTTCATTCCAGTGTCCAGCCAGTACTTTTCTGGTTCTTTGTTGGCCTCATCTTGCCAGGAGCCAGCAGTTGTTGTGGTTTATCTGAACGTGAATTCCATCTTTGCAACCTTTCTCAGGGAGTTTCACAGCACCGTGGAGCAGCTTGTTGCAATCGAGCGAGCAGTATTGTCTGGCCTGGGAATCCAAGTACTTGATGGAGCTTGGCCACGCCTTAGATTCCCTGCTGAATGGTTTTGTGAACATGATGGCTCAAGAAGCCCTAAAATTCACTGTCTTGTCAGGTAAGAACCTAAGTCGCCTCAGATCTGCTTGAGTGGCTCTTGTGCAGTTTCACTGTTTAAAGGAGCTTTCCTAAACAAGGAAGACTTCTGAGCAGGCATCTCCCTTGGCAGCATTGGTACCACCCTGCAGAAGCTTCTCTGCCACACCCGCAATTTAGATGTGCTCTCCTGGATTGCTATGCCTCTGTGTCATTGACTTGTTCTTTTAAAATTACTGGGTTTATTTCTCTATGTTAGTACACTGTGTTTTAGTGCTTTACGTAAACCTTTCAAACATGCAGGTTACATTCATGTACAGCGTCTGTTTGCCTCTGTATCAGAACATCAGATTCTTTCTTATCTTTAGTCTAGCAAAGCATTTCTCAGATCAGCTCTTGAGAAAGAAGAACTGGAAGTGACAGAAGGTCCTGGGTTTAGGTTTTAACTTCAGTGAACCGTCTTGCTTTTCATGTTTCCTAAGAGCAGCCCAGATTTGTGACTGTGCCATGCTGTTTGTGCGTTGCAGGTATTGTGACGGCCTTGACTTGGCCAGCTTCGCTCTTGACTGTTGCCAGTGTCATTGACAACCCCTGGGGAGTGTGTCTCCATCGATCTGCTGAAGTAGGCAAACACCTAGCACATATCCTGCTCAGTCGACAGCAGGTAATTGTCTAGAAATTATCCAGGAATAACGTCTGGAAGGGATTTGGCCCACAGAGGTTGTTTTATAGTCATGCCAGTTAACTATCAAGTGGAATCTTTCAGGGAGAAGAAAACGAATAATAAACTGAACAGTCAAAAAATTGTGCATGAAGGTGACCAGCATATATCTGGTTCCTTGGGGGAAAATAGGAAGTCCCAAGAGAATCAGAGAATTCCTGCTAAGATTCATTCCATTTAACTTAAAGCTTTTTCTAAATGAAGAAGAAAAGACCGAGGTCATAAATGACCGTATAACAAAACAGCCAGGCCAACTCAGCTAGTAGAGATTTGAGAACAGAAAGTAAAGATGGGTGAAAAGGAAAAGAAAAGACAGAGTGTTAAAAATAATCACTGGTAATTAAAAGGCACTAGCAAAACAACGTAAGAGAAGACTGTGCAGCAGCAGATGCACCGTGAGCCATATTTTTGCCTACAGAGAAGTGGAACGGGCTGCTACATCTACGAAGTGACAGAAGTTAGTAAGCCTCCCTGAGAAGGCTTGCAAAAGACATTTCTGCCCAAAAACCCTGCCGCTATTTGCTGGGCTGTCACTGGGAGGGAGCTGTTTTCTGCTGGCCACGTGTTTGTCTCACAGGCACTCTAGTCCGGGATCTATTATAGAGGAGCCTGCGGGAGCCCTGGCCCCGGAGCTCCGTGTCATACAGAACAATGTGGAACAGCAGAGTAGAAACAAACTTGTTTCTCATAAAAATACAATCCCGGGAAAGGCAATAAACTTTATTTCATACAAGCCCTTTGTTTTGCTTGGGGGCATTTGTTACTGCCTTTTAAACATTCGCTATTGTAGAAACACACATTCCAGTGTGCTGGAGAATCAAAACTAGTTTGCGTGGTGTCGAGGGAGTCCGCCGCACACCTGCTCCCTGGTTAATACAAAGACCATTTTTCGTTGCTGTTGAGATTAGGTTCCCTTTGATCTTATAGAAAATCTTATTAGGCTAGTCAAAATAAAAGCTTACCCTACGTCATTTTTTTATAACAGCCACACAGTGCCGCTGCCATTCAGTCTTGAGTCTAGAAGTGGTCAATGTTTTTGTATTACAGCTTCTTCTTCTGTTTATTGCAGCATTTCTAGGAAGATTTTGTTCCATGAATTAGGCTTTCACTTGGACATTTCAGAACAACAGCAGTGAATGTTTTATTTCTGTTTGAAACATCTACTTTGCTGTAACTTCCGATCATTGGATTCTTTCAGTTGGTTTCGTGAATATCAAAAAGTAGAAAATACTCAGATGTGCAGAACTCTCAAGATTGAACTGTGCATAACTGAGGATACAAAATCCCTTTGAAATCAACCAAATTGCTCAAATGTTTTAAAGTTCATGCACCAGCATAAGTGCTTTGTGTATCGGGGTCTCAGGGATCCTGTGGCCAGTCTCTGTTTCTAGGCCTGGAACGGTATTTGATGGCGTTTTCTCCTTTCCTTCTTTCTCAGGGCAAGCGACCTGTCACGCTGATCGGCTTCAGTCTGGGTGCAAGAGTCATTTACTTCTGCCTGCAGGAAATGGCTCAAGAAAAAGGTAAAATTCACCTTCTAACCTTTTTCACCTTTTTTTTCCTTACTGCTGGTAAAGAAGTTTTTGTTCTGGAGGAAGAGTTCTGGGACAGAGCATGGGTCTTTTAGGATAGGACAGAAAGCTTAAAAAAAAATGGTTTTGAAATGAGTCGGGAGCCAAATTCTACTGTCATTTCCACCAGTTCAGTGGATTAAATCTGCTGTCTTCACTGGAGGTGCTCTGGTGTGTCAGCTGGGTCTCCAGTCTGTAAACAACAATTGATGTTTTGTGACGTTCGACTGCTAGATCAGTCTGTGAGCTGCCCACGTGCCACTGTGATCTTGGCAGAGGGTGCTTTGCCTTTATGGGAAGCTCTCTGTAGCTTTTGTATCTGATTCCCTGCGTCCTCCCTTCCATTTAAGTCGCTGAAATGCCACTGTCATCTGCTATTTTCATGGTAATTTTTCCCCAAAGTCAAGTATAAAACCATCTGTCAATTTATTACCCGTTGTGGTTCTGTTTATTAATAGATTCTATTTTTAATTTAGAAAAAGAATAAAATCATTATGATCAGTTGATGTAAATTGCATCTTGGAGTTGAGTCAGTAGTTAGTGTGTGCGTGCCGCCTGCCTTCCCCCCTACGGAGCTAATTTAATTCATTAACCCTTTAGCCTCGCCAAGGGTCACTAATGAACAGGGAGCTTTATAAAGCAAGATATTCAATGAAGTCCAAGAAGGTGGGAATAGAGTCAGGTGAGGATGAAGAAGGTCAGTGTTTTTTCTGTTGACAGCTGTGTACCAGAGCTTCACTTCTGGTTTAAGATGAAAGTCCTCAAATACAGGATTCCTTTTCTCAGAATAAATCTAATCAAATCCAGAATGATCCTAATGGAGTTACACTGAAGCCAGAACCCAGATCCTAATCTGGTCCTGGACCTACTCTTTTTGTGCCCTGAGAGTGCCGGGGCTGAGATATTTTCAGACTTTTAGTTAATGGTCTGCAGTTTCTCACTGGAATAACATGGGACCGTAGCTAAGTAATACGTGAAAGGAAATCATTAGGGATCTGTAAGGCTGGCTGCCATTCTAAAGAAATCTAAGCATCGTAATTATGTATCATAGCAGCTCCCCACTGTACACTAATTTTTCAGTTCCTTAATTGAATTATGAAAGCTGAGCTGTTTGCGAGATGAAAAGCAGCATGTTTAGTGCAGATTGCCAAGGCGTTCTTCACATGCACATTCCAGCACAAGCCACAGAAGGAATGGAGCTGGGACCTGGGACATCTGAGACTGATTTGGGTTTGGACTTGAATGTCTCACACAAAAGAAATACACAGCCTACTCATGGGGCCCTTTTGTATCCAGATGGCAGTGGCATTTCTGAGGACAAATAACTAATCACGGATTATCCGGTGAAACGCCGTGGCAGAAACTCAAATTCTGTTAAAAGAAAATACTCTTCTGCAAAGCAATTCGATAACTTTTGGGATATTTCATCACAAATTACTTTGGAAGCCAGAGCTTAGTAGGTTTCCAGAAAACGACTTTATAACAGAAGATGCAGTAATGACCCGTCAGAGACAAGTTATTGCACAGGAAGAACATTGGTCTGATTTCTTCATCATGATTCCCATGCATTTTAATAAATAAGAAGTGTAAACTAATGAAAATCGATAACGGCCTGAACCTGAACCTTGAACCGGCGCTCGATAGGCGTGAGGTATCACACACCATCTATTTCTCTAATACCGATCAGTGTCCTACAGAATCGTCACCACTGCGTTATCATCTCTGCTGTGGTTTGGGACTGGGAATACCGCTGCCAAACTCTGCCATGAAATGCTGTCCTCAGCACTGCCCAGAGCGGGCTAAGTTCCACCTCGGTTCTCTTTTCAGGAAGGACTAACTAACATGATGAGATGCTTTCCCCTTTGCCCAGGGAGCTGTGCCCTAAAGTCACAGCAAAGCCCAGCTCCCGAGGCCTGGTTCCAGCCCCTAGGTCAGCTTGTATCTTCCGCACCTTTTCTGGACAAATCATCAGATTTTAAATTTTGCCCATCAGTAATTGCTTTTGGTATTTGTTTTGTTTCATTTTCCTGCTGTGCAGACTTTATTATTCTTCAGCATATAAAAGATTTGCAAACCGTGAAATACATTTAACATATCTAGAGCGTCAGCAGCTATGCAGGCCAGTGATCTCAGGTTTCTGGCCCTCTCTGTCAACATTCGAAGCAAATGAGTATTTTCCAGCCAAGGCTGAACGTTTTTGTTCTGAGCAAGCACAAAGGACTGGAGAAACAAAAGCTTCCGATACCTTGCCCAAATGTTCAGGATCCTGATGAATTAGCTGTTTGTTTATTCAGTTGGCTCACACTGTGGCCATGGAATTTAGTACTTTGGTTGGAACCAGCTCCTCGTTCGAAAGGCTCTGAGTTTCCTTTTCATTGCCCGTGATTATGGGAACAGGACTTTATTGCTCACAGATTATACTAACAAAATTGAATTGCTCTTTGCTGTTCTCCTGATTGGTGCAAAAGTTGCTCTGCAATAAGAAATAATACTGTGAGAGCTCTTTTGGATCGTTGTCAGGTGCTGGGATTTACACTGCGGAGAAGGATGCAGGCACTGCAGGCAGCTCTAACTCTTTTACGGCTATTAAGGAAAGGAAACCAATTGATTTACATCTAAAACATCTAGCCAGGCAGCACCTCTGCCATAACTTGATGTGGTATGCAGTCATTCTCACTTTCGCTTCCCCATAAACTTCAGCATATTATTTTACAAAGTGCTCACACCAGCCTGAGAATGGTTTGGCTCACGTCTGGTACGCGCTGGTCTCCCAGCGGTGCAGACTATGGATTTGGCGTGCTGTATGTCCACGAGTCTCCCAAGACGTGTGCTGCTGAGAATTTCGTTTAACTGCTGTGGCGTCAGGTGCTTGATCTCCCTTTATGAAGATCTGCGAATAGATACTGATAAACTGTTTAGGACTTTAGGAAAGTAGCAGAGCCACCCTGTATTTCTCATTCAATCATTATTTCTCCTGAAATTCCCCAGCTGCAGCTGTCTGATAAGAGAGGAAGATTTATTATGCTTAAAAGTCAACATGCCTTTTCAGCAAATCATGCCCTGGGCATTCAGGTTAAAGTACCCTTCAAGAAAATCAAATCGGTTTGATAGATTATCACCTTGTGTTGGCAAATGCCTTCACTGTTGCTCGGTCCCAATCAATATTAAGAATTTGGGGGTGTTCAGTTTCGGGTACAGGTCATGCTTTTCACGAACTCAGCTCTAAGGACTAGTTGTGGGAAGAGTTTATTGTGCTTAGTATATGACAACGTTTGCTCATGGTATGGGACGTCAGTCCCTTTCACCTCTTTCGAAGCATCATAGTTCAGCTCTGCGTGAACCCAGATCGATACGGCTGCGGAAAGAACTTTCACAGGTTTGGTGCTTGAACTGCATCTTTCCAGACAGAGGCCAGGCCACTTCTCCCTCTTGCCATCAGCCTAGTTCCTTTCACTGCCTCAGGATCTCTAATTTTCACATTTACTGACTCCACCTAGAACTGCAGACACTTAACATTTAGGCAAAACGATGTTTAAAATCCTCCTTTCCATTGTTTCTGTCTTCAAAATTCAAACCACAGAACTGATGCTTTTTTCTGGAGCACACATCTGAACATACCCCTCCTTTATGTAAAGGTGTATTTCTGATCCATCTTCTTAACCTGAGCTGTTCTGCTCTCATCTGCATAGACTCTCAAGGAATCATTGAAGATGTGGTCTTACTGGGAGCTCCAGTGGAAGGAGAAGCCAAGTACTGGAAAGCTATCACAAAAGTGGTGTCGGGCAGGATCATAAACGGTTATTGCAGGTCTGTACGTGCTCAGTGCCCCGCTTCATTGTCCTTGTGTCACTTTGGAATGATCTTCTACTCCTTTTAAACATTTTGTAAGTGAATAATTGTTCAGCTGGTGAGGACGTTGATTCAGCAGTGCCAGAGCCTCTTCCCTCCGGAGGTCTCTCCCTCAGATTAATTGGAGATGACAGTCTTCAGGAGACACTTGAAGGCTGTTCTGTCTGCAGCTCTTGGCTGTTTGCATACTTACACTGGAAGCCTGAGGTGCTTACAGCTGGGTCAGTGTGTTTGTGTGCTTAATTTGCCATATTCTAAGGCCCCTTTAAATCTCAGCTGTATGTAAAGGACTATAAATACGGCCGTTAAGTTCACTGACAGTTAAAGAATGCGAATTAACTATTGCTATAGTTAATAAGCTATAAAAGCTTTGAGATACAACTCACTAGGGGCTGCTTATGGGGAACAAGATATGAAAATTGCAATGGAAGGGAAGGAGCTCAAGCAAGTGGGAGATTTTCTTTATATCCAGAGTTAGTTCTGGTCCAGACAGTCCACAGGAACAAGATATTTTACTTACAAAGGAGGTATAGCTGGAATAGCTGCAGCAAATTTACTAAGGACATGAAAGAATAGAAAGGTTACCTTGAAACTAAGTGTCGGCCTTTTAAAACTGTGCAGGCAACTGCTGTGCAGAGTTGTGAGAGCTGCTGGGTGAGAAGAGGGAGATTCAGAGGCACGAAACAGCTGAAGCAATCTTATAAAAGCTATTAAGAATTCAAGTGACAGTATCAAATCTAATGACTGTGTATTGGAAGATAATTGTGACAAGAACTCTGCTTACCGGCACAATTAGAAAAGGGGAAATTAAAACGAAGGAATGAAGCAGGGAAGACTAAGAGCATGGGAAAATAAATTGAGAAATAACCAGGCAAGAAGATTAGCAAAGAACGTGTAACTGCAAATCAAGACATCTTATAAAGCCGCGAACCCTCAGATCAAGGACACTTAAAATGCTGGTGGTACTTTCCGTGCACACAAACATATGTATGCCCACATACAGACGTATATGACAAGGAAGTATTGTATTACGGTGCCTCCAAATTAGTATGTTAATTTACAAAGAAGAACTGAATAAAAGAATTAAAAGCCTTCCAGATTAAAACAACAAATTATTAATCCCATCTGTCAGGCTGAAAATTGTTGCTTTTGTCCCTTTTGGAGGGTTTATGGATGCTGGATGTGCGTGCCAGTTACAGTATTTCTTCATGTGACATAAGTAAAAGCAATTGCTGCCTCCTTGGGAGTGCTTCTATGTTCCTCCAAGAAGCCATAAATGATAGCAATTGCTGCATATAACTGAATTTGCCCTGGCAAATATCATTCCTGCCTGTGTTACACAAAAATCAATTTCACTGCAAAAAGCTCAGTGTATTAATTTCCTTTAATAGATATATTTTAAAAAATGATCTTGTTATAGTTTCAAAGCCGGCCTGTGCTGTTGCAATAAAATAGTGTGTGTGTTTGTACCTCCGTGCGTGCAGCAATTTGGTTAGGCTCTGCTTTGGCAAGCTGAATGAAAAATGGTGTAGAAATTGTAGCTTGTTGCTCAGAAATAGGAAGAAGCAGGTGAGGAGACTGTCTGGAACTATTCCACTGGCCTGGTTCTCTCCTTTGCCCTCAGCTGCTGATTTGGGGGTTATTCAGTTAGCATGAGGGGCAGCTAGAGGAGGGAACTGGGAGATATGGAGAATCTGTGTGAGGATATTAGTTATGAGAGAAAGATTAGACAAACATTTTGTGGTAAGACCTCACCTGATTCTGATTTCTCTGCTCTCTCACTTACAGGAATTGTGGCCTTGTTCTGTCACTTTAGCAGTAACTCTATTTAGGTCAGATGAATTACATTGAATAGAATTCCTGCAAGATCAGATTTGGCCCCAATTTGTTGAGTTTCAGTCTGGTGTAGCT
Source organism: Psophia crepitans (assembly GCA_013399095.1). Classification (NCBI taxonomy): domain Eukaryota; kingdom Metazoa; phylum Chordata; class Aves; order Gruiformes; family Psophiidae; genus Psophia; species Psophia crepitans. Next base: position 301,703 of record VWZZ01003031.1, read on the forward strand.
TGTCTCCTTCGGCTTTAAAGTCTGAAAGGACATAAAGAGGGAAAGCCAGCTGTCAGAGCTGTCCCATCTGATTTCACAGCGAGGTTACAAATTCCTACAGGGAAATCTTAACCAAATTAGTTAGACTCACTCAGCTTTTCAAAGAACCCCCATGCCTGAGCAGCGTGAATGCTTCGCAAAGATTGTGCAGAGCTCCGCATAGAATTACAACTTAGCACAGACCATTCTGGACAGGAGCAGCCAGAAAAGGTGACCTGTGCCGGTGCGTTTCACCTCCTGCCATCACACTGTGTAAATACCGCTTGTGTCCAACTCAGCTCCGCTCTAGAGAGCGTAGCGGCGTTTATGTGCCCGGTTTTATGCTGTGGCTCAGCGCAGAAGAAGACGGACGCATCGCCTTCTCTCATCGTTCCATAGTCTACCCTGAAACTGTCACAGTGACGTATGGCGATACTTTACAGTGGGAACACACTCTCCCTAGTTTTGTCACTGAAACCAGGTATTTATACAGTACCTGTAAATCAGGAGCACTCTGAGGAGCTTCACAGTCGATATTTATGTCAGCAGCATTGGTATTGTAGGCCTCATCAAGTTATCAGCTGTCTACAGGCTGGAGAACTTCTACCTATTGGTACATTAAAAAGATTAAATAAGTGAATGCAATCTCTAAGCAAATACAGCAATAAATAGAAGGGTCAGATTTTTAAACCTGCTGCACGTAACGAGACTACACCCATGAAACAGGATTAAATTCAGACTTTACTGTGTCCCAGAAACCTGCCCTGAATTCAGCAACTGCTCTGATTCCTGTGTCAGACAAAGCCGCGGCAGGTCTTGGTCCAGCCATGACTGTACTTCCCAGCCCTTCCACTCTCCTCATGGTCTGAGTAGTCACAAATTACGTTGGTTTGGCAACAGGATTTATTCACACTCTTCTGCTCTGCTCCTAGGGGGGACTGGCTGCTGGGGTTTGTGTACAGAACCTCTTCTGTCCAGATCAACGTTGCGGGCCTTCAGCCAGTCGACTTGGATGACCGGAGGATGGTAAACATGGACCTCTCGTCTGTAGTAAGTACTTCTCATATTCTCAGTTTTTTCCATCTGTCCTTTGCTTGCAGTACTGTAACTCACGCTCGTTGATTAGGGGAAGATGGGATACCAAAGAGAGCACCTCCGTGTACATTGTCCCTCTTTCCTTTCTTTGAGATAACTCTCATCTCTGACTTCACTATAAATTTTGTTGGCCCAGCCAGCACTCAGCTTTGAGCAAAATAATGAGAATTTGCCTCTTGTTGGATATGTTTGGGGTTTTTTGGCTCCAAATATCTCATACCGGAGACAGAAAATGCCATTTTCTCCAAGAAAGACCCTGCTGCCTTGCAGGCCCCGGATCAGCAGGTAGGTGGGATCAGCAGCTGGGAAACCTGGAGCTCAGACAGAGGACTGCGGGGCAGGTGTAACCTGCAGTCTTATCTTGGTGGAGCCTTCGGCGCTGCTCAGGTTTGTACAGGGGCAGGGTGATAGGCCTTGTACCTTGGTCCCCTGGCCTGCATTGACACCATGGTGCGGGAACCAGTTTATAATCAGAGAAGCTCTGTGATAGCAATGGCTGGTTTGCTAGGTCCAGACCTGGGCTGCTGCCTTTTTGGAGTGTAGGTCTCCAGGAAGCAGGAAGAGATTCACTTGTATGTCTGGCAGATGTTTAGTTTCCTCAAACCTGTCTGGTGTCATTAATGATAAGCCACTATATTACATGTCCAGCAATATTCAACTCAATTACCTTAAGCAAACTAATGATCTCATTGGCTTGGCTTTACTCCTGGATGTGCTCTTCCACATAAAATCATGCAGAACATAGATTATGTATTCATATTCACAGTCATCTTGGACGTGCAATCTTGGTTTTCTGTATTTTAATGATTTAACTCATTTTTCACCCTCTGCAAACTGGCAGATGCTCAGCTCACAGCTCAGGATAATTCCATGGTGATTGTTTCTGCCGTGACTCCTCCCGCACGTCCCCCCAAACTGGTAGGGATTGTCAGCGGTGTTCGGAGCCAAAGGCACTTCTAAATGCTTTCAGATTTTTTGGAGCACCAGCCCACTGAGCCTATAAATACCCAAATGTTACCAGCTCATTTCATTCATTATAACTGAGCTATGCACAGCCCTTGCCAGGAAACACAGGGCTTAATGCTGCGCAGATAAAATAAGACTTTGCAGAACAAAATATAGGCTTCCCAGAAGGAAGTGGTATAGTAGAGGCCTTTAAACATAGTCCAGCACTGTAGCTGTTCTTGTATCTCTGCAGCTGACTGGGTTGTCTTGGTTAGCATTTCCACGTGCTCCCATTTTTTTGCCGTCCCCAGATTTGCCATTAGTTGCTTGCGAGCAGTGACATCTGCTGTGGGCATGAAGAGCAAAACTGGGCAAAGACGTCAAGCCGTGGTGGCACTGGGGTGGCTTCTCCTGTTAGTTCAGTCCACGTTACTCTCCTCTGACTTCTCTTCAGCGACCCTCTTTCTGCTGACCTTCTGCTTCCTGAACTTCAAAGCTGCCTCGAGTCCTGCAGACTTCATCCTGCCTGGCTGGCAGCAGCCTCTCCATTTTTCCCCCCAGTGGAGCAGTATTTACTTTTCAGCTAAATGAATAATGGTTGCAGAGCTGCTATCTGCTAACCTTCTATTGCTGTGCCTCTGTGTATGTGCTGCGTGATGCCCAGCAGACAATCCCAGCGCTGTTCTCATTTCAGGAAAAGCTGACACTTTCGCTTGCTTAATCTTACTGCAAAGCACGGGGCGGGGGGGGGGGGGGAAGAAAGAGCAACCCCTACAGGGGGAAAACCCTGTATTAAGTAGGTGTCATTCTTTTGATCCCCTTTCCAGACTGTGGAGCTTTATGAAAAGAAAGAGGGTGCACTCTGGTGAACATTTTAAAAATAAAAGGAGCAAGAATGGGGAAGGAAATATTCAGGGGCAATATTTGTTTTAAAGTGGCAGGAAAGCAGAAATGGAGTTTGCTGCAAATATAGTGCAGAGGCATAACAGAAATATAGAGAGAGGTATTTTCTACAACGGGGACCAGCTCCGTCCCTGCAGATGCCCATGCTGGAGGTCCCCGTGAGCCTCCTACCAGGAATAAGAAAGGACAAACTGTGACATTGATGATGCGAAGGTGCTCAGTGCGACAATGTTATGCAGGCAGCCGCAGTATTTTAGGCATCTCCCAGTCCATCCGTGAGGACAACTGGACTGGATCCAAGGGGCTCGGTTCTCTCTGCTGTGGTAGCATCAGAATCCTCAAACGAGTGGAGGACTAAGAGAATAGAATAGAATAGAATAGAATAGAATAGAATAGAATAGAATAGAATAGAATCATTAAGGTTGGAAGAGACCTCAAGGATCATCCAGTCCAACTGACCCCCCCCCACCTATTACTCACTAAACCATGTCCTTCAGACCTCAGTATAAACAGCATTTCACCTCCAAGGCTTTTATTGCATGTCTTTCTTGATTAGTATGTTTTTTATCTGACTGTCAGTAAAAAAACTGAGAGAAGAATGTCCTCCCACTCAGCAAATGGAGTTATAAAATCCTTCCTAATGGTTACAATGGGAGTGATTTATTCAGTAGATTTATTTGACAGCACCTGTTTCAGAGACCAAGGAAGTAATTGAGCTGTAGTGTATTAGAGTGATTGCTGTTTGTTCAGATGGGATGTTGGGGATTACATTTGGCATTAACATTTGAATGCTGCAGAAATGCTCGGAGTGGGAAGGTAGCAGGGCATTTTCACAAAGGCTCACCAGTCAAGAGCTAGTGTTAAAGTTTCTCTGGGCAGTTTTACCGCAGCAGAAATCAGGGATGGATTGCAAGCTTAGGGGCGGTAGGAATGCGTGGCTGGAAGTCTAGCGGAGAGCACGGGTGGATCGTGACAGTTACTGCAGAAGTCAGTGCTGTTCTGGAATCAGTCCAATGTGGAAATCGTATTAAGGAACTTTAGGCCATGATTACGTTTTGCACCGACTTTGAAACTCCCTCCTTTGCCGTGCTTTCCATGGCAGCTAAATTCTCCTTTTCTTATTCTTCTTCAACACATTGTCTGGATGGCAGCTGCCACAAATTCCTGTGAAGGCAACACAGGGCTACGCCAGCTGAGAGTGAACCCTTCCCTATTCAGACACCTGGAGCGCCAGAGCCGTGCTCCGCACAGCCCGCAGACTACAGATACTCTTATCTGTAGAGCAGTCCTTGCAATCATCTGGAGAGAAAACGCACCGATGCATGTCACAGCCATGTCCTTCTCCTGCAGCAGAGCTTCTTTTTGGAATAATCTGTATCACACATCAGCACACCTTTGCTTTTTCCCTCTGAGAGACTTCAAAAAGCTGTTACCTCTTCTTTTCTTTGCTGCAGTAACCAGGCAGTGGAAAAGCTCTCTTCGTGGCAACGATAACACCCCAAGAACAACTGATCTCTCTTTCCAAAAGCTCTTTGAGGTGAGGAGCCTAACATTCCCGTTATGAGGGAAGGCAAACAGATTCAAAGCAGGCTAGCCTTCAGCCAGGGGTGCGCAGCGTACAGAAATACCGTAAGCAGATGAAAAAATCCGAGTTTTGTGAACTCCAACTGGTGTGGCACTTCTGTGATTCAGGCTTTTTCCCAAAATGCATTAAACCGTGATTCCCCTCCGACCCCCCATATTCCCAAGACTTGCAGCAACGAATTAATTGCGGTTATGAAATGTAGATTAATTAAGAACCCTGGGGAGCTCGAAAGGCAAAAGGTTGCCTATGTCTCGTTACACCTTCGTTTCACTTGTTTGAAACGAGCAGTGCCACCTCCCATGGTGACAGGCAGTAACAGGATCAGAGGAACAACAGCCAGGAGCAGAACTTGCCTGTGGACAGCAACTCGAAGGAGCCTTCAGAGCCTTCTCTCACATCTGGGAGACACACAAGGCTTTGTGGAAAGAAGTCTCTTTGTCTGCTAGGCTATACGGTCACAGGGATGACTTCTTCCTCTTCCTATGTCCCTGCAACCCTGGAGTGGCTTAGTTTTCCATCATCCTTCTTGCTGTTGATTTGGGAGCTCCAAGCACACATTATATCACACGTTAAGTACATATTAAATACATTTTCCCCTTTGGGATGCAAGCAGAGGGTGCCAGCAATGTCAGTACATTAGAACAGAGGAAGAAACTGAAAAACCTTCCCCAAAAAAGTGCAGATGGAGCCATTAATAACTTGCAGCTTGTTTTTCCTTTGTGGCAGACAAAAACTCAAAGCCTGGTGTCCCTTCCCGCTTCAGCGCAGACGTACTGCTTGATCCTGACATACTCTTTGGAAGGCTGCGGCTATTGAGCTGCTTCTGAAAAGCAGAGGGAACCGTTTTGTAGCGTTCCTTGAGCCTTTATTTCTGAAGTCCGTGGCCAAAATTCACACCCGCCGTGCCGCTCAGAGCAGCGTGGTGCCACAGCAGTGTGGCCTTCCTGCAGAGTTGTAGAAGTAATTTTCCCATTTCCCCCCTGTGCCTGGAACGTGTGTTGTACCGTCGTATCGCGGTGGGTTTCCACAACAGCTGTTTGAGTGCGCACAGTGCTCAGACACCCCGACTGCCCCGGGCAAAGGTGAATTTCTGGAACTGCACCCCTCTCCTTCAGAAAAGCTGAGTTTACCAAGTGCCGTGTTTTAGAAAGATTCACAGGGAGTTTATGTTTACATCTAACACAATTTAACATGCGGGATTTGCTACTCCATCTGAGTAAGCAGCAAAGTTTTGAGACCCTTCCATCTTTCTCCCACGGAGCGTAACAATTTGCATCACTTACCACCTTTTATAGATTTTCTCTTATGCTTTACACATTAGAGCACCTTGCATTTGAAAACAGGACTGTTCCTGCAAAGCCAGACCTTGCAGGCTCCATTCTTGACAGGTCTGTACCTGTTGGCTTTGCAAGCTGCTGTCCCGATCACACAGACCTTATTCGAGCAAAACTGCCAGCAGAAGCAGGAGGTTTCCCCAAGCAGCATTAATAATGTCTGATTCCGCAGGAGTGGCTACGCAAAGCACAACAAGGTGAACTAAGGACAGAGAGTTCAGCTGTCTGCTTCCTGCCTTACATTGGAACATGAATGCTAATTCTGTATCATTTTTGTGCTCCATTTTCAGCTTCGTTTCTAACCTCTTCAGCTAACATGGAAAGAAAATTCCATTGCAATATCCAATTAAAAGTGTTAATCAAGGGGAAGACTGACTTAGCTCACAGACTGTAGATGACGTTTTCTCCTGTAGCACAGTTTCAGCTAATGGGTTTGAGATCTTGCAATTACAAGAGGATGTATTATTGATATTAGCTGAAATACTGTGAAGCTTCTTGCTGCCTGCTGCCCCAGTGACACTGGGGTAAGGTAACTACAGGCTGGGTGGGCAATAGTTGGAGAGCAGCCCTGAGGAGAAGGGCTTGGGGTGGTGGGTGATGAGAAGCTCACCATGAGCCGGCAGTGTGCGCTGGCAGCCCAGAAAGCCCCCCGTGTCCTGGGCTGCACCAAACCCAGTGTGGGCAGCAGGGCGAGGGAGGGGATTCTGCCCCTCTGCCCCGCTCTGCTGAGACCCCCCTGCAGTGCTGCATCCAGCTCGGGGGGCCCCAGCACGGAAGGACATGGAGCTGCTGGAGCGAGTCCAGAGGAGGTCACAGAGATGATGCGAGGGCTGGAGCCCCTCTGCTCTGGGGACAGGCTGAGGGAGCTGGGCTTGTCCAGCCTGGAGCAGAGAAGGCTGCGGGGAGCCCTTGGAGCCCCTCCCAGTGCCTGCAGGGGCTGCAGGAAAGCTGGAGAGGGGCTGGTTGCAGGNACGTTGGGCTGGTGAGGGGTGTCCCTGCCCATGGCAGGGTGTGGAACTAGATGGGCTTTGAGGTCCCTTCCAACCCAATCCATTCTATGATCCTATGATTCTAAGGTCTTAAACTCACTGCAAATCCCGCTGGGATGGATTTGTAGGAGATGGAATTGATAAGGAGAGATGTTGCACTACTCCACAGCTGTTCAAATTTCCCAAATCCCCAAGACTTCTTTTCCAGATACATTGTTACCATCAACTCATGTAGGATGATGGCTTCCCTCATTAAGGGATGAATAAGCTGAGGACAATGAAAATTCCATCGGTAACCAAAAGTGATCTTGTTTCATGGCGTTGAGCTGAGAAGCTGGTTCAAAAGCTGCAAAGATGGTAACGTTTCAGCTGCCAAATCCTGTGTGTTCCCAGAGCAAGAGGGGGAGAGGAAGGGTGATCAGTCCCTTTCGGTGCTACAGTCTGCCTCGCTGCAGGCAGGTCCTATTGCATCATCCTGATTATGGAGACTGAATCTCATCTCGATGTTTTCATCTGGACTCTTGAAAAATTCTCCATAATCCTGGCTTGATCAATACAGCAGATATTTTGGATTGCTGGTGGATGGCTGTAGTTTATAACGTCAGGTATTGGGGTCCCCTAAGTTATTTTTAGGAATGCTCCAGTTTGCTATACCCATCCAGTCTTTATTCGTCATGATCTCTTTTCCTCTGAGGCCCAAGCGATTATGTTCCCATTATTCCCCAGTGATAATTATAGGCACAGTTTATGCTGGGCCTTTTAAAACATTCTTTATACTCTCTAATTTAAATATTTTCCACTTGGATTAGCACCGACAAATAAGTATTTGATTGTAGCCACCTTAAAAGTGAGTGGCATGTTTTGCAACTTTGATGTAGCTGGAGAGACTCTCGTGTGTTCAGACACCAACCTAATAGCTAAAGAAAAGAATCGATTCCGCTTCTGGCAGCCAGCAGTGAGGGCATCAGCAATAAAATAGTCAACAGCAGCTCCGCAAACAGTTGAAAAATTCAACTGTTGCTTCAGCTGGGCGGTTTGGTGTGCGGAGTGCGTTACCTGTCAGCAGGGGGACGCTTGTGAAGGCACCTTTCCCCTGGAACAATTTTGAGGGCTCTCTTATTAATTCAGAATTTATGAAGCTCCCTCTTCCTGACCTTGTCCTGCCCTGTCATCGCTGATGTACAGCCGCTCTCCACCTCAGCCCCAGAGGGCTTCAGGCTCCCAGAACTCATTCCCTCCACTAACTTCCTCTGTTGGCTTGTTATATTCTGTGTTTTGCTCCTCGCCATCGTACAGTCCTCTTGGCACCGGTGAAGGTAAATTGAGAGGAAAGCTGGCAGGGTTCTTCAGCAGGGTTTTTCAGTCCAGCAAAAAAATAGTGTTTACTCAGAATTTTCAACATCAACATGTTCCCATAAAAAAAGTCCTTGGAAAAAGTTATTGCATTGGTGTGAAATTGGCCGGAGTGCTGCCTGAGGGTAACGGCCCCCAGTTATCGTCCCAGAGGTGAGAATGACTTGATCAATAAGTTGTGGCTGAAAGGTGATTGCATGTAAAAATTACAGTCTTGCTCAGGAAACGTCGCTGTAATAAAAGGAGAACTTTTATGGGTCAGCTTCATTTTTAAATGAGAAGAAAAATAAGAATTGACTGACTTATTCTGTTCACCAGAATTGTAATTGTGCGAAGGGATGGTTTAGAAGCAAAGCCTATTAGCTTCAGCTGAATCGTGCTCCGATCTTTATTCCATCAGTTCTTCAGAGAATAGAAATGTTAAAGAGGAATAATGCAAATGACACTGGCAGTATTTTCAAAATAAATTCAGCTCTGTGAAGTTTTCCTCAAATACGCTTTTATTACGTTCTCCTCTGCTGGGAGCCAGCGCTGCTAACGCTCAGGATATACCTACAGCGCGAGGGGGGACTTGTTGCAGATGCCAAGTTCACCTTTTTTAATAAATCCATTTAAATTCGAGCTTCTGAATTAGTGGACGTATTCACTGCCCTCATTTTGGAAAACATCGTTTCCTAAGAACCCAAACAGAAGAATTTTATTTCTATTTTAACTTAATTCAGCCAGAGCCTCTTTCAAGGTTTGTTTTCATGTTCTCGCTACGGGAATCTGCTCTGCCACTGGCTGTTGCCAGGTCCGGCCATATTCCGCTGCCTGGGCAGTGTTAGGTCTTTGCCATAAGCTTTTAGAAATCTCTGGAAGACAGGACGTGTTTTCTGCCAGGCTGAATACCCTCGATCATGGAAGAGGTACCCAGCGCTCTGAATCAAGGCTTATGCTGACACATGGGAATAACTCTGACCGGAGGAGCCTGCCAGCTTGGCAGAGATGACTGCAGTTTGAGCGACGGCCTGGCACGGCCCGCGAGTCCTACAATCATTCAGCCTTTCCGCCATCTGGAAGAGGAAGGCGGCCCGGGTTTGGAGCATCCAGAGCATCCAGAGCATCCAGAACTGAGGATTTTTGGAAAGCGACAGTGGCGTTTGAGTTTTTCCTTTGCTGCCACCCCAAAACCGGCCGGCAGTTTATTTCGGAGCACAGCGTTGCCATCCGCTTCTCTTTCGGAATGACAAATTCGCTGCCGCTTTTGGGAACGGAGAGTAAACCCGAGAGCTGAGCTGGCAATGACAGAAGCTGCTGAGCTGGCTCTGCCGAGATGTGCCGCCCGGAGGCAGTTTGCATTTCGGTATGTGGGTACGCAGAGTGTCTGACACACCAGTGAGAAGAAAGGGCTGCCCAAAAGTGAGGTGTGATTGTTAGCTGAGCTTCAGAAACTGCAGCTCGTTCTATTAATTCTTTTCACCCCACACAAAACACCGTTTTCTGTTCAGGTAGTATTTGGCAAAAGGGAATCCTGAAACTGCCCTCCAAGGTCGTCATTACCGGTCCTGCTGAAACAGCGAAGCTCTGGAGAGACGTTTTAACTCGAGGGTGTTTTTTCCTGCATGGTAGAGTTGCTCTTTGGATGCGACGGGCTCAAAACAAATCAGAGAGGTGAAATTCTCAGCCGTATTAATGACCTGCGCTCCTGCGACTTGCAGAGTAGCTGTGAATCCTCCGCTCGCGCTGCATGCCTCGCTCCCTGCTCTGTAGTTCTCCTTCAGTCCGTAGGATGTTGGGCCAAGGAGAGCAGGAGGAAGGCAGAGCCCAGCAGCTCTGTCCTTTATCTCTCCCCGCAGGCAGCAGCGAGGCTGAGCGACTTGGAGGTGAGCTCTTACAATTTACACAGCCCTGCAAAGCACAGAGCTCTGCGAGCTGCGCCGGCCCGTGGAGCGGCTGTGCGCTTTCTGCGCTGGCTGCTTGGTGTGGGTGGAGGGGCTCTTTTTGAAGGAAACTGGGGGGGATCTTTGAACAGTTGGCTCTGGAGTCAGCAAAGACTTTTTCTGCCTTATCAGAGTAATGTCACTGTGATTGATACCCGGTGTTGTGACGGAGTTAAGAGTCTTGTCCGTGCTCGTGAGTCCGTGGCAGAGCCACGTAGTATCTCCTTCCTCCCAGGTCCTGTCGCAGGCTCCCCAAGCACCCCCCAAGGCCACAGGGGTACACCATGGGTTCCTGTAGCTCAAAACCCCCCAGAAGTCAGGGTCCTTCCTCTGTCCTAACGAGCTGATCATCATGGACAGACCCCATGTTGGTGCCTTCTCTGTTCTTCCACAACGCTGGGGAAAACCAACCGCAAAGGCAATGGGGTGGAGCTGTGGAGACCACACAGCTTACAGCTCTGGAGAGCCGCCTGGCAACGCTGCTCGGACATGCCGATCTCTGTCCCCTGTCCCTCTCCACCTCGAGCTGCTGTCAACAACACCGGAGCAGCATCTGTGCTCGGAGCTTGCGGCTCGCCTCGGTACAGCGACCACCAGTGGGTCGGTTGCAGGCCCAGGGGTGGAGTTATTTGTTTTCAAAGCTCTCGTAAATTGAACTGTGATTTTACAACACTGTAAACAGAGGCACTCACTGTACCAAATAAAAAGACTTCCATTTGAGTTTAATAGGCGCAGCTGATTATGCTCAATGACATTTTTTACATCATTGGGTGGATTTGAACTTGAAAACCTTTCCAAACTTACTGAACTGGCGGCTCTTTTCAGCTGACTGGTGGATCCACCTGAGTGACGCCGTCGTCTGTCGCCCTTTGGGGATCTTTCTGTGCGGTGCTGCAGTCCTGCAGCAGACAGGCAGCTGGCTTCTGTTTTCTAATGAGTCAAAGCAACCATAAAATCAGGTACAACAGGGGAGAAGTCATCTAAGCACACTGATAAACCAACCCAACTGTTCTCACGGCCTTGTAACAAGCATAAATATGTTTGCTTTGGTTACAAGAACATTCTTCTGTTCCATATATTCTGAAATTCCTCCTGTGCTTTGTCCTGACAAATATTCAAACAGTTGTTTATTTCCCTTTAAAGTTTTGTTGTCCCTTACCATGTTTAGATGTTCCCATCCCTTCTCCAGCACTGCCTACCCACCGGAGGAATTCAGCTTTTCAGAAAACAGGCTTGGAAGAGACGGAATTCCTGAATTTCCCCACCAGGATGGCTTCACAGCTTTAAAGCAGCGAGGCAGTTTGGTCACTGTTCTTCTGCTTCTTAACGCCACAGCACAGCAGAGGAGGAGTCCAACCTACCTCCTCTCACGCTTCTCAGGGCTTGCACGGGGTCTGGCTTCATGGAATCCTCTCCTGGGCTATCCTGGAGACAGAACTGCGTTTCCTTTGAAGAGATTTAGTGGTATTAGCAGTAAGGGACAGATTCCAGGAGGTCTCAGCTTCTCTTTTAGCCGTGTGAGGAAAGGCTCACCTCTTCAGAACTGCTCCCACGCAGCGTCTCTCGGTGATCGTGGTGCTCAAGGAGAGGAGTTCCCCACTGTTTTAGTGGAAGCTGCTGGATACTGAGGAGTTATGAAAATCTCATCCTTAGGGTGGCAGAGGAAATTTGTTCTGTCTGGCTAATGACTGGGTAACAGAACAGGCTGAGAAATCCCCGAGCGCTGACCAGGGCAGGTAGATTGTAAAGACTGTTGAGGTTTCAGAATACGGCAAACCAAGGGACTTCGGCAAACCCCTCCCCGTAAATCCGTTTCCTTCTTGTTTCTCTCCACCTTGTCCAACGCTGCGCTCATTCCTCTCTTTAGCACCAAGCCTCCCCACTGAGTAGTAAAAGGTTCATACTTTTTCAGAGAACAATGTACACATCTTAACAGCCAGTCCATTAGTCCTTCAGTGGTTATTTTAATTAACTAATCTGTTCAAAACATCGCGAGCCTGTTGAGCCATCTGGACTGATTAAGGTTGCATATTGCATTACTAATGTGCTGATTAAATCCTTCATTTTCCTCCAAGTCCTAAGTGCATCCAAATGTTACCACTCAAAAGCTGCTTCACGCAAGCAGCTAGGAGGTTTGGATTTTGCCCGTGGGGAAACGCAGGGATCGCTTTAGGTTTGGGTAGAGGTGTGCCGGTAACGCTGCGCTGGCACAGCGAGGACAGGCTGCCCCGTCGGCGAGCAGAAGGTCCACAGCTGGGTTTCCTTGCAGAGCTCTGCAAAGAGATCTAAGCGGCTTGTGTGGGCAGCCAGCCCCTGCCTGGGGCACTCGTACGTGTGGCTGGGAAGCAGGGAAGGCGGGACTGCGGCATCGGGTATTCCCTGCGGTGGAAATTCCCTATTTACTAGCAAGATTTGGGGAAATAAGAGGTGGTGTTTCCTTGAGACAGCTGTCTGGGTCATAGAGCCATAGACTGGTTTGGGTGGGAAGGGACCTCACAGCCCATCTAGTCCCACCCCCTGCCATGGGCAGGGACACCCCCCACCAGCCCAGGCTGCCCAAAGCCCCATCCAACCTGGCCTTGGGCACTGCCAGGGAGCCAGGGGCAGCCACAGCTTCTCGGGGCATCCTGTGCCAGGGCCTCAGCACCCTCCCAGGGAAGGATTGCTGCCTCCCAGCTCAGCTCCAGCTCCCCTCCTGCAGCTTGGACCTTGGCTGTCCTTCCTTCCAACGCTCGGCTTGCACTGGACACTGGAACAGGGAAGGCAGTTTCTGCCTTTCCAGCCAGGTAGCCCTTAGCATATGACAACAATAACCTTGCAGAGGTTTTCTCTCCCTCTTGTGCCCTGACTGGAAGAGTGCATTCCAACATCCATCTCAGAAGGGTTTATCTTATCGTGGCAATCGCCTTACAATAAAACCGGGTGGGTTTCTGCACATAGTGTTGACTAATTTGGTTTACGAACCCTTAGCTGTCAGGTTCCCAGTTTTATGTGGCGTGGTCAGTGCACCTTCCAGCCAAGAACCTTAACACGTGTGGTAGCTGTTGTGAGATTTAATGACTGTATCCTAATTCAAGTAAGATAATCTTTGCTTTTACAAGGGAGCTAAGGCACAGAGTGGACACGTGATTTAGTAGACAACAGGGAGATTAACTAAGAGAATTTGCCTCCTACCTGGGTGTCTCTCACCATGGCAGATCACCTCTCTTACCCTCGTGGCACCCAGAATCTGGGGGTTTGTAACTCGGCAAAGTCCAAGCATTTCAACATACACATCTTAGGGGAAAAGTAACCCAGCACGGGCGTGTGCCACAAAGGGTGCAGCCAGTTCAGGTTAGTCAGCGGACGAATGCGTTTTTCAGACCTCTTTCTTTCAGCCTTTCAGAGCTCAGGCCAAGTCTCGCGGCAGCGGTGGCTTTTGAGATGAAGGACTTGCCTGAGCTGGTTTCCCCGCAGCTCCCCCACTAACAGGGCTCTTGTTGCTTGCAGGTAAACGGCCACCTGGATTACATGAAGCAAATGGACACGATCCTAAAAGCCGTGGGTGTTAAAACCAAGGAGTGTCAGCTGGCAGAGAAGGGCAGCGGTGGTCTTTTCTCCCCTCTAGCGAAGAAATCAGAGCGGGCAGCAGGCAGCGAGACTCGGGAAGAGGAAAACACCGTGCGAGAGGAGGATGCAGCTGATGGTGAGGCTCTCCCCGCCGGCCGTGCTTCCCTCAGCCGCCTCCTGGGAGGAACCTCGGTCCCCTGCCCAGACTGTCCCAACAGCGGGGACAGCAAGGAACAGGCAGCGGGCGAGGGAGCAAATTAGAGCTCTTCGTGTTGGGCAGAGATGCTCAGCCAGCACTAAGACTGCTTGCAAAGCACCATCCGTTGCACTGGGGTTCCCAGAGGAGCGTCGGGAGAGCCGGCAGAGCTGTAGCTGCAGTTTTCAGACCCTCCCGAGAGCCTGGAGCGCGGCACCGGCCTGTCGCTGGATCAGAGCTTCCCGAGCAGCCGCCCACGGTGTCTCCCACGGACGAGAAACGGCTGATTCCTGCCTGAATCAGCGCTGCTCCTCAGGAAGCAGCGGCACTTCCTTCCTCGCACAAACTGGGTTTATTCTTGAGGGAAGCAGCTGTCACCATTAGGGACTGTCTCTGCTGTATAACTCTGGGGAAAGCAGGTGGCTCCGTGGGTATTTTTAAGCGTAACACGGAGAGGGGCTCGTCACTAGGGAATTAAAAGCATTTTTCCGCCGGTGGTGGATTTGGGGTTTGGTGTTGGCACGAGGAGGTGTGTTGCAGGCTCCGGCTGCCCAGACTTAGGTCTCGGCGTCGGCGCTTGGGCTCGGCTAGCTGGGGAGGCGAAAGGCTCCGCCGACCCGGCCTCCTTCCCCGTCGGCTGCTGGTTTGCTCCCGGGGCTTGGTCACTTTCCAGTCCACGAGACTGTTTCCCTATCTGCAAGCCATGGGTGTTGGAGGCCTTGCTGCTATGAGAAACATGCTCTGAGTCCCCAGGTGAAAGACAGCAGAAGAAGCAGAGTGGGCTTTTTATGATTTATTACTCTGCGAAACTTCCTCCCAGGCTTTGCAAGCCAGCAACCCACAGGGACTTTGGTTCCGTGTCCCAGACACATCTCCAGCCTTAAAAGCCCCTTCTGGACATATTTTTAATTGGCTTAGAATGAAACCGATACTTGGCATAGGATAAACATGAATCTGTTTGATTTCTACCTCCTTCCATAGAAGCGAACTGGCATCCACTCTCTTCTCGCCCAGTCTCAAACCGGAGGGAGGGACGCTGCTTTACACCCCCTGCCGCGCAGCGTCTGCCAAAACCGTGTGGGACCGGTCCACATCTTCCCTAGAAGGTCCTTCTCTGGCCTGTTTTGCTGCTAAGCACAAGAAAATGCATCTGGCAGGAAGATGGCAGGGGGATGAGCCCCAAGCTGAGAACACCTCCGGGTGTTTCTGGTTTGAAACCAGCGCCGGATGGTACAAACACCTCCCAGCATCGGGTCTGGGAGAGGGGAAACAGTGCGACTGCAGCTTCCGATTCCGGTTCACAGGGAGTCCTCCTCCTCCCTCCTCATTCCAGCACTTTATTAACCACCTCTCCTTTCTCTCCAGAGCTTCCTGCAAACCTTACCTCCGGATTATTTCCCGTGACCTTTGAAAATGCAGCTGTTTCTGGGGGTGCCGGTGTAACCTGGCACTGCACCGCAGCCCCGGGGACGGGGCCTGGCTGTTCCTCCCCAGTTCCCAGGGCCGAGGGGGGCTCAGACCCGCTCCGCTCCGATTCTGGAGCGGTCCCTCGCTGCAGGCGTCTCTGCAAGAGGCTTTGGGATCCCACAGGGACGCGTGGGGCGGTCGGCGCTGGTGCTGCCGGCTGCGGGAAAGGGATATGATTTCCCCACCGCCTGAGGGGACAGAGTACCGTGTTATTGCTTGGAACGTTTGGTGTGAAGAAGCGGTCTCTGTCTATCTCCTGAAGCCTCCGTCTGCCGACTGGGTTACCAATGGACTTCCAGAGTTCATGGAACATTTTCCTCCTCCTTTTTAACTGGAGTTGTGGTCAAAGTATGTTTTTATGTAACACCATTCATGGAAAGATGTACATCCCTGTGCTTGACAGCAAACCCAGGCTGCCTGTTGGCAGATAGGTGCCAAAATCTATTACGTGGTTTGATGTCTGAACCTGTGCTCAGCCCGTTTGTCCCCGGGCGCTGGGCCAGCCGCCGGCTGCAGGGGAATCGGTAGCAAATAAACGTCAAACCACTCAGAAAGAAAACGAATGAGACTCGCTTGGTGTGCGGCTGCTTCCTTCCACCCCGTCCCCTCGGGGTGCTCCGTATGCGTTTGTATCGTCGTGAGGTGCAGGAGCACGATCAAACTCGTTAGCGCGAGCTCAGAAATAGGCAGCGAGGCGCGTAGGTACGAGTCCCACCAACCGTCTCTGCATCTGAAAGGCACTTGAGGACAAATTGGCCAAAAGCATTTGTTGTTTTATTACCTTTTTTAAGTGCCTACTTACTGTATTACTCACTATTCTCTCTGCTTATGGCTGGGGGGGGGCATCGTCCTGTAAAAGACAATATCCGTTTCGATTCTTATTTGAAGGGAGAAAAAAGTATCTTTTCTAATTGCATCATCTGAAAACTGACGGATTGTCAGAGCAAGGTGCGACGGTCACGCGCCAAAACCAGGAAGCTGTGGGACGGAATGTAAAGGGAATCTCATCTCCGTCGGGATACCCGCAGAGCCACAAACACGTCCCGCGCTCTTGCTGAACAGCCAACACGCGGCGTTGAACATTTCGCATCAAATTTAATCCCCCGTAGCGCGGGCTGTTCACGGTTAAACGCGATGGTTTCGCTGCGGTGCAGCTCGCTGCTGCAACTCGCTGCTTGCACAGACAGACACAAACTGGGCGAGGAAATTAAACTCCAAGGAGACGGGATGTTCTGTGGCTGAAAACCAGCCTTGGCTTAAGTTTTGGGAGACGTAGGCTGGCGGAAGGGTTTGGAGTCCGAGGTTCAGACTAACCGGGGATGAAAATAGCACGAGAAGCAGCTCTCGGAGGATTGGTGACGGTGAGCAAAGGGATGGACAGAGAGAGCAACAAGGCAGATCAGTTCAGCAGTAAGACGTGGCTTCGCACGGGTCACACCTACCCGCAGAAGTGCTCAGTGATGACGTCGCCTTCACATTGCGTTTGAAGAGGGTTTCGAGCAGCCATGCGTGGGCAAGGAGATGTCCTGCGGCAAACCGGCCCTCCAGAGGGTTTGCACTGGGCTGAGGGACCCTTCCCAGCACACGGAGGTCCATAATCCCCCATGGACGCCCTCGCTCAGGCCACGGGGGTGCCGAGCTGCTTGGGCTGCAGCTCCGCGTCCACGGGCTCCACGTCGAAAAGGTTGGCCAGACGGGCACCAGGGGCCAGGAGAACCCGGGGACCGTCGCTGACCGGCAACGGGCCGTGTTCGTTCCCCAGCACCCCAGAGTCGACCGAATCGGTCTCAGCCTGCAAGGTGAGGACGTTCTTGAGGGACGTGGCAGCACGGGGTCCGCTGTTGGAGTTCCTCATGGAGAGGGAGATGGCGCTGGGCCGGGGCTCCCCCGAGCGCCGGCAGCAGGGCAGGTATTTGCCCATGGCCCTCTTGAAGTCCCTCATGAAGAGCGGGTAGATGATGGGGTTCATGGTGCTGTTGCAGTACCCGAGCCAGGTGAGCACGTCGAAGAAGCCGGCCGGGACACAGCCGCAGACTGCCTGGCAAGGGGACACAGCAGGGATTAGCAGCATTTCCCGCGTTTGCCTTCCGAAGGAACCCTCCAAAACCCTTTCAGAGGGTTTTTCCTTGCCGCTGCTCCCGGGGAAAAAACTGCATCTTTGGTCCCAGAGGCTTTCCAGCAAGAGCTGCAGGTACCTGACATCCGCCCCAGCTGGATTCAAAGTGAAAGACTTTTGAAAACTCGACCTAACCCCCGCCCCGTACACGCTTACCTGCGTCACGTTGGTGACGAAGAAGGGGAGCCAAGCCACGAAGAACATGCCCAGGAGGATGCCCAGCGTCAGGCTGGCCTTCAGCGCCTTCTTGCTGTGCTTGTTGGCGAACCTCCTGCTCTCGCTGCCACCCCCGGGCTGGCTGGGGGCGCGGGGAACCTGTGACGGGAGATGGGGGGTGAGGGGTGAGCGAGAGCTTCTCTCCGGGAGGGAGCCACCGGCACTGGCCTCCTGCCCATGGAAAGTGGCGTTCGGTGCTGCAAATCCTGCAAAAAACCTCCCCCCCCCGCTGTTATTTCCCTTCTGGCCAGGGGCAGGAGGATGCACACACTGCAGACCCTGAGCCGTAAATCGGGACGAGGAAGGAATAAAAACCTTCGACATTGGGTGGGTTTTATTTTTTGCTGTAAAATAGGGGGTTTAATCATTAAGACACTTCTTTTAGACCAAATCCAACTCAGTCAGTGTTTTGCTGAGGATAAAGCGTGCCCTAAAGAGGCAGCTCCAGCTGCTGATCAGAGCAGCAAACTAATTCTGTTTTCAAAAAGCAAGAGTCAGACATTTCAGCCTACGAACGCCGGAACTAACTCCATCCTCTGGCCACTCTTGCCATCTAAAATTATTACCCCAGCCCTCTGCCGTAAGGAAACGAGGCCCCATTGCCATTCAGCTTCCTGCCCAAAAAACCCCAAAGAGAACAAAAACCCTACGGCAGGATGAGCCGGGGGTTCCCTGGCTGACACCTTGTTTTCAGCGAACCTTCCGCCGGGGCCGATTCGGGGCTTCTCGGCGCCTGCCGGGACGTTCGGCTCTGCTGAAATACCGGGGGGTGGATCCTGGTTTCCACGGCAGAGCAAAGCACCTGAGCATCCCCCGGTCCCGCAGCACCGGGGGAGTCCAAAAATCTGGTATGGGGGGGTGAAATAAACATGTTATGATATTGTTAGTTTATTCTTTGAGTCTTACTCAAAGTCTGGTCCTTCTTATTACGTGCGGGAGAGCCGGCTGCGTCCGAGCGCCGGCTCCTTTCTTAAGAGAGAGAACAACAAACTAACTCAAGGTATTTAAAGGCAATGAAGGTTGTCTTTTCCCTGTAGGATGTGAGGTCAATAAAGGCCACTGCAGGGAATTAAAGCTGTTCGATTTAGTGGCGATTACCTTTTCCCGGAGAAAGCCAAACAAGTGCAGCTCCGGTGTGGTGGTAACACCCTCGCTGGTCTGACCAGCAGTCAGGGACGGAGGTGTTCCGCGGTTCCCGTTACAGAGCAGGCGACAAAAATAGAAGCTGGCTGTTCAAAATAAGGTGCCCTCCAGAATGTGGTATTTGCTATTATTTAAACTCCTCCTCCCCCACGTCTTACGCCCACCACGGCCAAGAACTACGGGTGGAAAGTGAGATTTAAAACCCTCCGGGATGACGCCAGCCAAGAAGGGGGCGAAACTGCGTTTATTTTGCGCCGCTGAGCATTTTCACCTGCATCTTAATTCATTTCTCAGTTCTGCTCACGCTGTTTGTGTGCTCCTGAGCGGTGTCACCCCCGGGGCCGCCCCGAAGGCAGAAGCACCCCAGGCCCCCAAACCACGGGGGTCTGCGAGGAGTAACGTCCTCGCGGCCACCTTACCTGCGGCGTGGTCTCGTCGGCGGTGGCGGTGGCCACGTTGGAGGCGAGGGAAGCCACCTGCACCGCTTGCTTGCGGGCTGCCAGGAGGATGCGGCAGTAAGTGAAGGAGATGGCGGTGGATGGGAGGAAGAAAGTCAGGCAGGAGGCCACCAAGGCGTAGGGCAAGCTGACCAGCAGCCGGCACTGGTCCTCATCCCCCCGGGAGGTGACGTTTGGGGACCAGACCTCGAACTCCAGCTCGTGCCAACCCATCTTGATGGGCAGGAAGGAGGCCAGCGCAGCCAGGGTCCAGGTGGCCAGGATGAGCCAGAGGGCCCTGCAGGAGGTCATCCGCAGCTTGTATTTGAGGGGGGAGATGATGAGCAGGTAGCGGTCCAAGCTGATGACACAGAGGTTGAGGATGGAGGCGCTGCAGCACATGACGTCGAATGAGTACCAGAGGGAGCAGAAGTCACCCCGCAGCACCCAGCGGCCGTAGAGCTGGTTGAGCATGGCCGGGGGCATGACCACCAGCCCCACCATCAGGTCAGACATGAAGAGCGACACCAGGAAGTAGTTGGAGGTGTTGCGGAGGGAGCGTTGGGTGATGATGAGGAGGATGAGGAGGAAGTTCCCTGCTGTGGTCAGCAAGATGATGAAGCAGAGGAAAGCGGCCACCCAGCTGCTCCCCACCAGCAGCGAGCGGTCCCCCAGCACACTGGCGTTGGGGGCCCCCAAATCGGCCTCCATGAGGAGCCAGGTAGCAGGGCTGGCTCCAAAGTGGGGGGGACCTTCTCCAGCCGTGCCCTGTGCTAGGTGATCATCGTGGGAGCCGGCTCCGGGGGGAGAAATCCCATCTCTCGGTCTCTGCTCTGTGTCTGTCCTCCCTCCTCTCCTCCTCCTCTCCCTCTCTTCCCCCACTCTCTCTCTTCACTGGCAATCAGGGCAGAGTGACGTTCCAGGAGCCGATCACCGGTAGCGAGGCTCCCCTCCCCGGTACTCACAGCCAGGCGTTTCCTTGTCCCTGCAAATCCCGCTGAGCCGGGATGTCCCTGGACACCGCTGCTGGATGCTGGGGACACCGGGGAGGCTTGGGATGCTCTGGATGCTTGAGATGGCGCGGATGCTGTGCATCAGGGAATAATCTGGACCCCAGGATGCTCTGGATGCGCCAGATGCTGGGATGCTCCAGACCCAGGATGCTCCGGATGCCAGGGATGCTCCGGACCCAGGATGCGCCAGATGCTGGGATGCTGTGGACCCAGGATGCGCTGGATGCCAGGGATGTTCTGGACTCTGGGGTGCTCCAGATGCTGGGGATGCTCTGGACCCCCGACGCTCCGCTCTCGCCCCCTCAGCAGAGCTCGGCGACCTGCAGCGCTCCGTCCCCTGGGGCGGCGGGGCCCCACCAAGCTCCTCGGTGCCTGAGCGCCACTGCTGCTGCAGCCAGAGCCAGCACGGAGAGGCAGAGCAGCCCCGAGGCGAGTCCGGGGATGCTCCCAGCCACGCTCGCCCGTGAGGAGGAAGATGCTGCCCGGAGGAGTGCGGGAAGGTGTCTCTGCCCCGGCAGAGGTGCGTCCAGCGTGCAGGGGTGTGAGTGTGTGCGTGCAGGTGCCAGCCAGACGTTTACCTGCCGCTCTGTGATGCACAGAAAAGGATGCAGAGATGCTGATTCGGAGGAGGTGGGGCGGAGCGGGGGGGAGAGGAGGAGATGAAATTAAATGCCTATGAAAACAAGGATCCGGTCTAAACTCCACAAAGTGGCAGCCAGAGAGTTCCCTTTTCCGCCTTAAAGAGACAGCCGGCTCCGTGCTCTGCCTCCCCTCCGCCGGCCGCCTCTGCCAACGCCGCAGACCCCGCAGGCTGCGGCTAAGCCCAGCCGGCGGCACCGAACGCCGGGCTCCGTCCTCCGCACCGGTCGATAAAAAGCAAAATTTTGCAAAGCCAAATAAAAATCAACCAAACCTGCAGGGAACAGCCCCCGGGAAGCAGCCAGGGGCATGGAAAGGACTTGCTGGCTGATTTTCCGGCAATCTGCGGCCAGGGAATGGAGGGTGCGAGCAGAAGCCAAGGGAAACGGCTCCCCCCGTGCTGGGACAACCGGGGGGTTTGTCCGACCGCGCCGGGGTTACGTGGGCCGGCCGCGGGGCAGCCCAGGCCTCTGGCTGGACCCACAGCAACTTGGCCCTTGGCAAGCGGGAGGCAAAATGTCAGAGGACCCCGCGGGTCCTGCTGGTTTCTTCATCCCTTCTAGTTCAGAAGACACCTCCGAGTCGTTAAGTGCTGTTAGGTGTCCCGTGCTGCCACCCCCACGCTTCAGGGCCGGCACCTCGGGGTGCTTGGCAGGGGCTGATTTGGGTTTTTTAATTATGAGGCTGACAAAAGTGTTTGGTTTTTTTCTTCAAACGGCCACAATTTCTGCTGGGGGGAGACCAGAGCGGCGGGCACCGACTCCAGCACAAACCGGAGCTGTGTGTCCGTCCCTGCTGCGCCCCTGGCACCTACCCCTGCGGTCACAGGGCCAGACGTTGTCCCTTTCCTCCCTGCGCCGCCACCGAAGCTTCCAGCAACACCCTTCCCCCGGGAAGATGCTGCTGCAGATGTGTGCCATCTGTGCGGCGGCGCATGCTGCACCCCCAGCGCTGGCCGGGCTGCGAGCCGCCCGCCCACGAACAGAAATGTGTCTCTGTACTGAGATTTACTTTTCTAATCACCTCTTGGACAACTTTTGTCGCGCTGTTCCCGGTGGCTGAACGGGCAATTCAGGTCTCTGAGCAAGGGACGGGAGACGCAAGGCAGGGCTCACCCCGGGCACGGACACAGCCGGAGCCCCCGGGGTCGCGGTGCCGCTGGAACGCTGTTCACTGGAAAGCAGCTGCCGTCACTCGCACCGGGAGAAGCTCTGCTGGGACCTCGTGTGGGGCATCTGCCCTCCCTCTGCTCCCCCAGGACGCTCTCCTGGGATGCTCCCAGCCAAACCCACCCCGGCCACCTCTGCGTCACTCCGTCCTGGCAGGCGTCCCAGGGCCGAGCGCACACACGCGAGGCTCTGATCGCAGCAGGAGGTTTCTTCAGAAAAGCGCTTGTACCAGGAAACCCTCACTTCCTCGTCCCATCTGTGCTGGGAACGAGCAAGAACCCCCCCCCAAGCCCACACCGCGGCAGGCTCCCCAGCTAGGATGAATCGATGCAGCGGCACAGATTTATCCCAGCTGGGCCCACGCTTGGAAGTCGTGGCCCAACGCAAAGCCCTGCTTCCTCCTCAGCCCTGCTGCACCCCAACCGTAGGAGCTTCTCAGTTTATCTCCAGAGCTTGGGATCAGATCAGGAGTGTGTCCTCCACACCGAGGTCCGTGGGAGGTTCTGCACGCTTGGTTCGGATGCGTTTGCTGGGGAAGTGAATCCGAATTGATGGAAGTAAAACGTGTTTAAAAAAAAAAAAAACCTGCCTTGAAACGAGGTCCAAATCCTACCGATGGCCCTGCAAAAGCTTCTCTGCCGCGGCAGTTCTGCTGGCCTCTGTGCTCTCTGCCCTGCGCTGCGTTTCTGGACACATCTGCAGGGGTTCAGGGTTTCCACCAGCTCTGCTCTGCAGTACCACTAGCGGGGAAAGCAAAACCAGGTTGTCAACAGCCACCCGAGTGTCAACATGGGGAAAA
>VWZZ01003031.1:324622-338277 GCA_013399095.1 Psophia crepitans
GGGGGGCTGGTGAGATGGAGCGAGTAAAACTGGAAGGCTGAGAGACCTCGGTGAGGAGGTCCAGACAGTCCAGTGCCTAACCCAGCGGCCTCCACCAGTGCCACCTACTCTGGGGATCTCATTCCTTCACCGGGATGGCTCCTGAGGGCGCGCTGGGGGCAGAGCCCGGCTAGCTGCTTTAAAAGATTTGTGTTTTCATCTGCAAAACAGCCCTCCGCGGCCTGCCCCCGCTGCACCCGGGCTGTGTCGAAAGGGCGTGGAGACATCCTGCCCCCAACACCCTGACCTGCAGCTCCGGGAGTTTATAGGAACAGTCTCCCTGGTAAACCCAGCCCAATAAAAGGGCCACGTGACGGTGGCTGGTGACACCGTGGGTTTCTCCACCTTCTCCTGTCTCGCCAGTAAAACTCCCATCCTTGGGAGGACACTTCACAGCCTGAAAACATTACCTCAACGCACAGGACACCTCCACCCCTGCCAGGGGCCTTCTTTTTCAGCCCATCCCCTTCGTCGTGGCAACTGCTGCCCTTAACACAAACCCTCTCCCGCTTCACCACGCAGAGAGCTGCTCTCCGAGCTTGTGCGGAGCCCCCCGAGCCCAGGGCTCAACGAGGCGGCCACTTGCAGGGCACAGCCCCCCCGTCCCTCCCCGAGCAGGTGGGACCTTCTCGGACAAGGGAGCATCACCCGATCCTTTCGGAGGGCACAGCCGCGCTGGGTGTCCAGGCATCGGTGGGATGGGAGGTTTGGGAGGGCACGCTCCGCCCGGGGAACGCTTGATCCAAACACCCTCGGAAACAGCCCGCTGGTTTTCAGCCAAGGCACCTGGGTCCCCTCCTCACCCACGAAGGGATGTCCATGTCCACGTCCAAGTTCGCCTTCCTCCACTCCAGAGGCACTCCTGGAGGCCACGAACATCTGGATGCCACCAAACACGCTGGATCAAGACTGTCACCTAGTGGCAACAGAGCTGATAAAGGTTGTATGATCCCACAGACACCCCACGCACTTCCCACACAAGTGGGACCCGACAGCCCCTAAACCTCCAGGCTGCAGCGACCGTGGGCCCTCGAGCGCAAGCGTGCCTGGGCGGCAGCTGACGGGCAGGCTCCCCGCGTCCGCGGGCAGCCCATACGCTGCGTGTTTGGGCTTGGTTTTCCCTTTAGCAGCTCTCCCTCCTCCTCCCAAACCGAAGGCAGCAGAAAGCTAAAGGGAACCCTCGTTCTCCCACGCCCTGCACCCTCCTGCGCTGGCGTCCTGGTGTAAACGTCCTCTCCCCCCTCAGCACTGAGGAGCCTACTGCCAAAAACCAGACAGGCATCAGAGTACTGAGAAATGGAAGTCAGAACTAATTTATTTAAGAAAAAAAAACAACAAAAACCAACGAACCTTGTAAAAAGGAGGGGGAGGCATCGATTACAAGCTCTGGAAGCTCTTGTCAGGACAGCGCCAAAGAAATCAGCTTTATACAACGGAGAGAAAGGGGTAGCAGGAGGGGCCCAGGGCCGTCCCCTCGCCTCGAGCCTCCCCAGCCCCCACGGTGGCGTCCCGGCACTCATCCCTTTCTCCCTCCACCACCGTTAAAGTGCAGCAGGGAGAGGAGGGAGAGGGGCTGGCTCCCACCCAGGCCACCCCAGCACGAGCCTGCTCTTGGCCTTCCCCTGCGGGCCCCGAAATGGGAAACCCCAGTGCCCAGGGCCATGATCCAGCGCTCTCATCCCCAGGGACCTGCACGGTGGCCCTGAGGACCAGCAGGGAAAGGGCTCTCGTCCCCGTGCTTCCCACCAACCTCACGCAGCGGCGCGTCCTGGGGTAAAACGCTCCCCAAGAGCTACCTAATACCAGGGGGTTGGGGTTGAACTACGATCCAGCGGGTGCCAGGAGGAACGGCGCGGCCACGCCGAGCCCACATGGCCTTAGGCAGGCAGGGCAGGCGGGAGGGAGGAGGGATGCCCCGGTCCCACATGCCCCAGGAGAGAGGGGTGCATCTCTTGCGGGACTGCGGAAAGGCTGCATCCCTCCTTCCTCCGCCCCGGGCGTGAGCCGTTCACAAGAGGCAAAACCAGAAGGACGCAGCCAGGGCTCCACAGCAGGTCCAGGAGCCTGCAGACAGCCCCTGGGGAGCCCAGCGCAGCTCCTGCTCTCAGCCGCAGCCCCCTCGTCCGGGTTCCCACTCCTCTCAATATATTATTACTATTATGTGCAAGTAGTTTTGCATCAGAAAACCCCGAGCCCTCCTCTCTCCCCCGCAGCTCCAGCCCCAAGTCCACCCCTCAGCCCTGCTTGTTCCTCCAAACGTCCCTCCAGCCCCGGGGTGTCGTGGAGAGCAAAGCGTGAGGGTAGCTATTAGACAGGAAAGACTCCACCACCCCCCTCCCTCCCCAAACCCCGGCCGTCTCCCTCGCACACACCCCCCGCCCACGCCACCGGCTGCAAGGACAGTCCGCGAGGGCCGGGTCACTCGTCGCCCTCCTCCTCGTGATGGTGGTGGCTGGAGGCAGGAGGTTCTTCCACCTCTTGGTGGTGGTGGGCATAGTGATGGGGGCTCGGACCTTCAGCGGGCATGTTCTCCTCCGCATTCAGGTAGACGTTGAACAGGGCTCCCTCGTGGCTCGGCTCCTTCCCGCAAGCCTGGCAGCTACAGTGAAGTATCTTCTCCACCAGCTTGTCAACCCTGGGGATCTCGTCGTTGCCTGGACAGTCCAGCGTCACCTGCGTAGAAGGACAAGGACACCGTGAGTGAACATGCGGCCTCAACAGCGCTCCGGCCTGCCCCGTGCCCTGCGGCGCCGGGGTATTTTAAGCCAGAAGTGACGCTTGCGGCGCACGCAGACAAACCACCGCAGTCGTCTGCAGGGCCAGAGCGCTCTGGGAACGTCCTGCGAGGTCAGGAGCTGCAGAGAGCCAGGCAAAGTGCACCAGCTCAGGCAGGATACTGCTCCCAGGCACTGCTGGCACAGAAATGGTGGTGGTAACTGCGAAGGCCACCCGCAAGACACGCTGCTGAGCATCTCGGGCAGTTTGGATTAAACCATCTGCCCAAATGCCTGAGGTGAGAGAGAGGCAGAGGGCTGAGCCCAGCTCCCTCCCAGGGAGGGAGCCCGCGCGTGCCTCGCCAGCAGGGTTGACGGCTCCGCCAGGACCAACGGCGGCACAGAACTGTGAGGTCGGGGGGTGGCTGGCAGATGGGCTGTGGGAAGCACCTCTGGACACTGAAGAAGGCAAAAGCTCCTAAGTGGGAGGAGGTGACAAAGGGAGCGGTGGAGAGAACAGGCACGTGGGGTGAGCACAGGGACTGATGGGGGGTGCCGCTGCAGAGTGACAAATGCCTCGCTCATCACAGCAGTCACGTTGCTTCCCACCCAGGCATCTCCAGACAGGGTAAAGCCACCTGAGAGACACCCTGGAAGGAAACTACAAGCGGGGAAACCTCAGGGATGGAAAACGACTTGCCCCAAAGCGGTGGCAGAGCAGAGAGCCCGTCCCCAGCCACAGAAAGGGCCCCGGAGCTGGGGGGATACTCACGATTTCCCACATGGACTGGGCCGGCATGCAGGAGTCGCAGTGAACCAGGGACTCGGTGGACTGAGGGAAGGTGTTGGGGACGCTGTAGCTGAAACACTGTCCCAGACAGGCCCTGCAAAGACAACAGGAGGGATGAGGGCTCAGGGCAGGTGCCTGCTCTTCCCCGCAGACGCAGGAGATCTGACGTGCCACGGAGGCGGACGAAAGGCAGCGGGGCAGAGGCAGGACACTGTGCCCGGCTTCTTGTGCGAGTGACAGTCCCCAGAGCCGCATCCAGCTCTGCCCTGAGGGTGGATCCCTACCTGTTCTGGATGGACTTGGACTCGCAGCCGCTGTGCCCCACGATCTGGGTGATGTTCTTTGCCTCGCACCAAGCGCTCTTGTCCGGGAAGAGGGCGAGCTTGTTTATGGGGGGTGGCGCGGCCAGGAGCAGCGCTGGGAAGAGGGTACCAACCACGAACCATAACATCATGGCCAGCTCTGCCAAAGTCCTACGACTGGAGACAGAGAGGAAAGCGTTAGCAGGAAAGGAAACGGGCAAGCCGGCCCGTTTCTCCAACTCGGCGGCAGTTCTCGGCTGCGACAAGCACAGGTACGTCCTGCCAGCGTGGGGGTACTCACACCTCCCTCCACGGCCAGGCAGGCTCCCCAGAACACCGCACAGCGAACGGGGCACGCCGCACCGCCTCGTCCCTGCTCAAAACCAGCCCTGAGGCAGGCAGACACCTGCGTTACTTCTCCCGAGCTTTATGCCAGGAGCAACAGCAGGCTTTTCATCGTTTCCCACCCAAAAAAGCTGGGCTGGGAGAATTTTGCAAACCAACAGCGTGGCTGCGGCGGGCCGAGCCAGGTTGGAGAAGCTGCGGAGTAGAGAGATGTTTTTGAGGAAGCAGCGCCCTTCCCCATTTCCTTCTCTCCCACCTTAGAAGCCAAAGCTGGCCTGGCTGCAAAGCCTTCCCAGAGAAAAGGGACTGCTTTCCCGGGAAAGAAACCCACTCTCCTCCTGGAATTGCGCAGCAGGTGTCGCTGCAAGGCAGCAGCAAGCAGGGAGATATGGAAAACCTCGATCCAGAGGCTGGGAACCCGCAGGAGCGTCCATCAGGGCATTTATTTTCATAGAGCCGCTCGCATTCAGCAAACGGTTACTCTGAGGACGGGACCTGAGCCTGCAGACAAGGGGGGTCCCTTTAGAACCAAGCGACCCCTCAGTCGCAAAGGCGGTCGCCGAGAAGGCTGCTGACCACCCCCGGAGACGCCCCACGCAGGGTTTCCGTGCAGGCCGGCGGTGCTGTCAGCCAAGGTGCCTGCGTTAACACTCCCAGTCGCTGGGGAAAGGCAGATGGAAAAGCATCACAGAAACAGGGAAATTTTTTCCTTTGTGGGGTTTGGATGGAGTCACGGCGAAAGGCAGCCATTTACCCTTTCTAAAATATTTGTTAGAACCATGTTATTTGTTATTTCCTTCTATTTATTTATCCAGACGAAGATCCAAAGCCCACACTGGAAAGACTCCTGTTGATTCCCATGGCTCCTGGGCCCAGCCCTGCAACGCCTGCCGGGGAGGGAGAGGAAAAACGCCTTGTTTATCAGCTCCCAGTGCCAGGGGCAGCTCTGCGCTGGGGACCCCCAGCCAGGCATCCCACCCGTTGCTCACTCTTCACCAGCACATCCCTGGCCAGAGGACCACCACCTTTATCTAAACTGTTATTACAGGGCAGAGGGTTTTGCCCTGTTACCCCTTCACTGAGCCCAACCTCCTGGAGCCGAATCAAGAGAGAGAAGAGAGAGAGATGCTTCCCCATCCTCCATCCCAAGGCAGCCAGAAAAGGGCATCCTCATTCTCCGACCCCGGGATCTCTGGAGGAATCAGGTGGGGTCTCTGCTAAATTTCCTTAATTCCTGGCGATACAAGAGCCATAATGGTAAAATGCAGGAAAACCTTTACAACCCTGGCTTCCTCATTCTCACAGCACTTGTTCACGTGAATCCCACGGGTCCCTGGTGAGAATACCTGCACAAAGCAGGGTCTGCAGGTCTTGGTTTGAGATAAGCAGCGGGTTTTGGCCCCTGAACTTGCACTGCCTTTAATGAGAGCGGTGTGGTTAAACACGTTTGCCCTGCAGACAACTCTTAGGGTTTAATTCTGCTTCCTGATTATTTTTTTTTTCCATTTCAGTGGGGGAATTCTGCAATTTCTGCTAAGAAGAACATGGCTAAGCTGCACACGCACACACTTGGTTTGCTTGGTTTGCTGAAACGAGCATCACTCATTCCTCAAATGCCAGCAGCTCCGTGCTGAGGAACCCCCGCTCCCAACGGAGAGTCCGAGATCAGAGCTGGGATGTGACCCAAACAGCAATCACAACCCCCTGGGGAACAGCCGAAATTCCTCTGGAGTCAGCACACAAGTTCACTTCCACATGCCCGATTAGCCAGCAGTTTCCTTCTTTCCAAAGGAAGGTGGTGGCTGGTTTTTCTCCCAGGTCTCTGTGCATCTCTACCCAGCAGCACCGCAGCACACATTCCTGCCTGCGCTGACAGCCCTGTTTCCCTGGGACCTTTTTTACCTCCTGGAGGGAGACCCGCACTGTCCCTGCAGAGCCGGTCGGAGCAGACCCATTGCCGGAGGCACGCAGGACCATCTCTGAGCATCTGGGCTCCTGTCTCGCTCGGATACCGAGAGGACGATGAGTGAGGTTGTGCCCTGCTAAAGCACAGGACCTGGCCGGGATTCAGGAAAGCACTTAAACATATGCTTAAGCGCTCTCCTTCCCAGGGATGTGTTTGTAACCAGGGCCCCCAGCAGCACGGCCGCTGGTCCCGTTTGCAGAGGCGCAGTCGGCGAGCGGGGGGGACCGGGTCCCTCCACAGAGCTGGAGCGATTGCAGCCTTACCCGGTTCCTCGGGGCACGGGGGTGCTGGGCGCTGCTGTCCCCCACGGTAAGCCTCCAGCAGGCCACATCCACGTGGTGTTTTCCTTCTCCCAAGAATGCCCTGGAACCCGCAGCGCCACATTTCTAGTAAGTAACAAGGTTTATGCCAGTGCCTAGGAAAACATCTGATGCAGCTGAGTTTGGGAGGGAGCCGGGGCTGGAAACAGCCTGCTCGCAACTGCGGCGCGTTGGCTGGCGTAGTTCAAACCAGTCATGCGAACAGGGCTGCCACTAAAACCATTCATCTGACAGCGGGTCGGAGACAAAAGCACCGTGTTCCTTCTCCCCCAGGCTGGGAAGGGAAGGGAAAAAGGAGGACAAGGCACCCGAGCAGGTTTGCAAACTCCCGATTAACTAAAGGCACCGAGCACATTCCTCCGTGACAAGCT
Source organism: Psophia crepitans (assembly GCA_013399095.1). Taxonomy (NCBI): domain Eukaryota; kingdom Metazoa; phylum Chordata; class Aves; order Gruiformes; family Psophiidae; genus Psophia; species Psophia crepitans. The sequence goes on from VWZZ01003031.1 coordinate 331,470, forward strand.
AAATTACACGTTGCAGCCCCTAAAGGAACAAGTGTGCGCTCCCCCCCGGCGCTGACCCCGGCCCTGGCCTGCCGGTGGGAGCGAGCGCTTCCCCGCACACAGGGGCTTCTTTCTCTCCCCTGCGCCGGGGCACATTTTTTTTCCTGCTAGTCAAAGCTTTTCAAGCATAAAGTTCAGCTCAGTTCCGGCAGACCCATCAGCCCGTGAGGGTCCCCCCCCGCCCCGCTCTGCATGGCAGCCTCCTCGGCCACCCCTGCAGCGCACGTTTGAGAAATCAAATGACTCAGCCCCTGAGCCTGGCACATCCCGGACTCCAGAGACAAACAACTTCTCAGCGCGCACGCACAGCTGCAGCCTTGCGGCCAGCGGCCCCGGAGCCCTCTTCCAGCCTGCCCCCGCGCCCGAGGGGCCGAGGGGCACAACGTGGTGCCTTGACGGGTCGCAGCGGTACCAGCTCAGCATCCCTCCGAGGCCCGGAGAGCCTGGCAGGAGCCCTGCCGGCGGCTGAGCCGGGTTTTGGGATCCGGTGGTAGCACGCTCAGATGTTTCGTGTCACCTTCCTTCCATCCCGGCAGTCCCGGGGACTCTCAGGAGTCCCACAAGCAGGACGGTCCCCGCCAACGCCTGGAAGCAGCTGGGAAAATCTACATCACTGCATCGGCTGGAGGACAATCACGGGAATTACCTCGGAGGCCACGTTCCCACCATCCAGCCCACAGCTGTTCCCGGCCATTCGGAAACCAAACACTTCTGGAGGAACATAAAAAAGATCTAATCAGTTTTACCCTCTTTTTCCAGTGGGAAGTTTACACCATAATACAAGACAAGCCTGCAGGTGGACGTGGGGAACATTTCATGAGTAGCTTAATATATTTATAGGTATTTTTCTTTATCCAGAATCTTGCGATTTTGCCAAATACATAAAAACACAGACACAGGTATATTGTGCTCACGGCCACACACGCAGCATCCCGGGTTCTGAGAGACAAGAAACCCCTAAGCTTTACAAACATTGCTTAGCCAAGGCTCAAAGCCTGCGAATACAGCACAGAACCAGTGTCAGCTCCATGCTGCAGCTAAGGAAAATGAGGTACGCAGCCGGGAAACCACCTCACTTCAGTGCCTGAGTCAGTGATTCAAGTCTTTGCATGAGATGCATGAGATCTCAGTAGAGATGGACAAGGTGAAGGTTTCAGCTCCTGCTCTGGATCAGAGCTGGGATCTCTGCTTTCCTCTCCTGCCTCCCCTGGACACACCGCACGGCTGTCCTGCCCGACAGAGCTGGCTTCCCACCCAGCCACACCAGTTAAGCTGCCAAGAGCAGCCCCAAGGTGGTATTAGACGTGAGTCACAGCAGTACCAGGTCCTGCCTTTGTCTTCAACTAGTTATTTGTGCCATTTTGCTGAGAAAAGCTGCTGCGCAGCGCTGCCAGGAGGAGACCCCAAAGACACACTGCACAGTGCAGTGCCTCAGTTTCCCTCCTCGTAAGCCCAGAGACAGGGGAGCGCTGTACGCCGAGTGAGCTGACGGGTGCAGAGAGTGTGGGAAAGCACAGGGAGGTCTTTGGAGTGCCAGACTTCCTTCGAGGGAAGAGGCTGCCCGGGGCAGCAGGGGAGGGACGGCTGCCAGCAGCCCTCGCCCCACACGACGCGGTGCGCGTTCCTGGACGGGAAGGTGCTCGGGGGGAAACGCCGCGCTGCAGGGCAGGCAGGAGTCAGGCCGGGACGTCGCTGTGCGGTGGGGGAGTCACGCAAGGACACTGTGCTGCAGGGCACGGCGGGGATGCTGCCTGGAGAACAGAAAGCTCTCCGAGGACTCGGATGGGATCACTCCGGTGCGTGGAGGTGGCCAGCGGCCACCTCTGTTGCAGGTAGCTGTGAACGCTGAAAGGCAACTGATTATTTAGGCATCTAAACATCTAAAAGTAATTTCTGAATACCAAAGGAAAACCTGAACGGTTGCTGCGTACTGAAAAGAAAATACTTAAACAACTGATTTTATTCAGTATTTTCCCCTGTTCAATAATTCCCCCTTTTCTGAAACGTGCGTTTAGCTAAACCTTTGCCAGCTTCACATTTTTCAATTTGGCTACAAAAAATAGCCAAAGTGAGACATTCTTCAGCGGACTCCGCTGCTGTGCCTGCAGTGGCCCAAATTCATCTGATCGATGTCACGACAATACCGCCAGGGGAGAGGGAAGAGAACTACGCGCTGACAACATCTCGAGGTAATTCTTCAGGACAGCAAGACAGATGAGTGCTTAACTGAACACAGAAGCCTCTTCTGAGCTGAGAGTTTCAGCCTTGCTTTGCTGGGCTGCAAAATCTTGGAAGAAATTAAAAAAAATAAATAAAAAGGGAACTACCGTAGGAAGACATTTGATATTTAACATGCAAAAGAATTAATCCTAAAACCTTTTAGATAATGGAGCAAAAGTCGCGTCATTTCTCACTGTGGATCTGGCTGTCTGTGCTCCTTTCAAACGCAGGAGATGTTAGAGCTTCCCTTTCCGTAACGTATTAATTTCCACTCAAGCACGGTTGGGCGATTCACGGAAATAAAGCAGGAACAGAGAAAAGCAGCGCAGCGTTTTGAAAGCTCTCTTCCCTCCCCACTTTGGCCAGAATTTCAAAAGACTTCGGTATGTTGGGAGTTTAAATCTGGCTTCCCTACCATGCGCCGAGCACTTGAGAAACTCATTTTATGCAGCTGGGAAAAAAAAATCCAAGCTCCTTTACCTACAAAAGTCATTGGAAAGCTACCTGTGGACTTAGATAGGCTTAGAATGGGGTCCTGAAGGAGGTCTGCTGGAAAAGGGACACACTAATGGCCTGTCCAGGAGGCAGGAGTAATATAAACGGTTTCTGGTAATTTATTTCGGTTGCTCAGTGTCTTCAGCATTAAGAACAATCACAGCCAGGAAAATGCATCAGCCTGAAGCACAGGAGTATCTCCTGGTCCCACACCACCCTCCGCTCCCTCTCTCCTTCAAGCACCTGCTTCAGACGTGGGACTGCGCAGCCCCTAAGGGCAGCGGGGCAAGCGCGACGGGAGCAAGGAGCCCACCCCGTGTTGGGGACCCGAAAACAAGCCTGGTGCCAGCCTCCAGCAGTCGTGGGGAGCAGCGGGACTGGGGGTGCCTCGGCGAAAGGGAGAACGTTACGGGCTCTGCCTGAGACCCCGCGCAAGGAAGGACTAGTCTGCAACACGCTTTGGCTAGAACAGTCCCCAGCGGTAGGTCGTACGCGGAGCGCGTTGCAGAGAATATAAAAAAATAGGCGCTTTCAAACACAGCTGTTAGCAGCGTTTCAGCCAGAGGCCTCGCTCGCATGTCTGGACCTGAAGGAGGCTCGACTCCCTCCTGCGCTTCCCCCGGAGCCGGTGTTTCCCGCACAGCCGTCCTACAGCAAGCAGGCAGAGCCGCTGCCAGCCTGCCTGGGGCCGAGGGGATCAGCGGGAGCTTTGCAGGACCGTAGGTGTCCCAACACGGGTCCCAACCCCTTCGGATCCAAAAATCCCAGGCAGTCACAGTGCCTGCTGCCCTCCAGCTGGGCTGCTCTCTCTAAAGCTGTCTCTGACCCCTGCAAGCGCCAGCTTCCCACCCAGCGTGGCGAGGGGCTCTGTCCTTCCCTCCTCCACAGCATCGCTAACGGAGAGCCGGACCGCTCTCCCTCACCCCGCGGCATCTCCCCAAAGCACCTGGCTCGCTCCGGAGCGCAGAGTCCCACCGTTTCCCCTCCCAACTGAAGCTACAGCTTCTCAGACCCTCCTTTTTCGGTGAAAACCGCTTTCACGGGGCCGGCGGTAAAATCTGCACCGCCTCTGGGAAGGGTCCCAAGAGTCGTTGGCTTTTACCCGTGTTTGATTTGCACGCAGGCACCAGCGATTTCCCCGGAGAGCGCTTCTCCCAGCAGGCCCGGTTCTGCTTTCACTTAGAGTGAGGTAAACTGGGACCGGCTCCTCCGAATGACTCCGCTGGTGCAAATGAGATCAGAATCTGGCACCGCTCGTCTCACTCAAAACAAGCATAACTGGAACCAGATAAAACCAGTTCTAGTACATAGTGGCCACCAGGATTATTTTTTTTTTTTTTTTTTAATTTAGCACACACGCCGCGTAAGGGCATCCCGCAGTCAGGGATGGGAGTTGCCTGAAATGCCAATCACGCTGGCTTTCGGCTCGCTCGGTCATTCATTACCAAACTTGCGTAAAAAAATTAAGCCCTGTCCTCCAGAGCGGGGTTGTGCCTGCAGGATCAGGTTCCCAGCTGCCGGAGCAAGAGGGGAAAGAGGGAAGGAGAAAGGGGTTTGTGACTCAAGCTGTGGATCTCTCAGGGATGGTTCAGGATCCTTCCTGCCATTCGCTTCTCCCTTTACACCAATTCAGGCCACAACAGCAGAAATCCAGTTGACCTGTGCACTGTTTTGCCCCTCTTAACCTCCTTTCTCTCTACACTGCACCAGCCTTCTTGGTTTTGACGACGTAAAACCCAGTGCCTGTGTTATTTACCCACGGCACCGGCTGCAGCATCTCCCGTACCGAAGCACAGAACCACACGGCCACTGCAGGGCCAGCTTGCGGGGGAAACTAACAGCTCGCAGCCCGGTTGGTATTTTCAGCTGCTACCAGACGTGCTGGGGACTGACCTCACGCTTGACATTTAGACAGTCTGTCCTAAAACTGCAGGATCGGGCCCAGTAACCGCAACGAAATCAAACCGTGAACTTAATGCCGATCTTTTTTCCTCTCTGGACAAGTCATCTGAGCTCTGTTTCAGCGAAGAAGGAGGTTTAAGCCACATCTGAGAGTGGCCCGATCCTGACGCCATGCCCAAAGCTCAGCTCCATAGACTTGGCTAGAACAGGGGTAGCAGCCCAGTCCAGCTCCACAACTGGTAGAAGGGAGCGTTGGGCTGCTCCGTTCCCACCATCGGGGCTAATTTACGCCCGGGAAAGCCCTGGCCCCCGCCACCCCGTGCCGCTCCCTCCCTAAACAGTGCTGCGTGAGAAACAAAGGTCTGGGAAACGGCAAGCACAGCCCCTGCCAGCGCTAACGGGAGGTGCGGAGGACAGGCTATCCCTCATTCCCGCTCCAGTCCTCCCCCAAAAGGACAATTTTATCAGCCACTCGGGTTTTTAAGAGTCTGATTTGAGCGGCTGGGAAGTTTCTTCGCTCTAAGCTATACTGGACGCGCCGGCACTCTGGTCCTTGCTTTATTGCAGGACATCTCTGAGCCTGGGTGACTATAGCAGAGAGTTTTGGGTTTTTTCCCCAACAAATTTTAAAAACAAAGAGCAGGAGCAAAGCTCTAGGACGGAGCAAGTCCCCGGCTCTGCCTGCCCCGCGGTCGCTGCAGCTACGGTACGGGAGCCAGCAGAGGTATTGCTGACATTTAATGGGAACAGCACAGAGCTCGGGGAGGAATAACTGCCCAGGAGTTTACCCTGCTTCTCGGGCAGGTTTCCCATGACCATACCAGCTTAACACCACCTCGGCCATGCCAACACACACCCCGAGCAAAGTTACTCCAATACCGGCAGGTCTTCAAGGCTACTTTAAAAGCAGCTTGGCTTGGGGCCCAATCCTGCGCTTCCTGGGCACCCAAAACTCCCTCCAGCTTGACTTTTCCTCGCTCCGGAAAGACGACCAGGCGCTCAGGAAGACTTTGCTTGTTCACCCTCTTTGCAAGACCGCAAACTCCCCAAGCTGGAATTCAGCGCAGAGAGGTCAAGCCAAGAGCCTGGATTCTTCTCTGGGCTGTTTGCAAACACTTGGGATTTTTATACTAAAGGCAAATTCCATTTCCCATCCTGCGGTTTGCAAATTTGAGGCGAGCTGCCTTTTTTGAGATGGGAGACTCGCCTTCGAAAAGCAAAAGTGCCCATTGTATACAGCTGATTTTTGGCTGGTTGGACATTGCAAAGAGGACATTAAGTTCTTAGGCTAAAAATACAAGGGAAATTCTGGGCCTCGCCGTATCCCTAGGGTTTTTCCCACTCGCTTCAGTAGGGTGCAGATTTCCCCCCCAAAAAAAACCCTGCATGGCAAAGCTACGGTGCCCTGACTCCACAAACACTTCACATAGGCTGAATTTTGAATTTGATGGGGTTAATCCTACATGTAGAAGACTGCGGAGCAGATGGTAAGCTTCTAAAGGGCCAGTGCTCTCGTAAGAGAAATGTTAGTAGGCAAGTTAAAGCATCAGGGATTGTCCACATCCACTCTAATGCAGCCTGAAAAACATGTTCTGTCCCCGGAACATCTCTTGGAGCTAAAGAGAAATCCCCACTGCACAAAATGCTGAGATCATTGTACAGAACAAATAAGGATTGCCACGAATCCTTAGACAAACTCCCATAGTGTTATGACTCAAGAAACAGGTAGAGATACACGGGATACAAGCCTTTGTAATATTCCAGCAAGCACAAAAACTCTCCGCAGGATACAAGGATGTAAATTCATCCCCGGCACAAACTTTTCAAGTAACAAGAGCTTACTGCCCTGCCGTCAGGAAAAGTTCCTGCCTTCACGATACCGCGCGTCCTCCGGCGTCGCGGTTAATCGATACACTGAGTGCTCCCCTTCTTTCCTCCGCACTTTTGTTCGAAGCCCGAAATAGACGGGAAGGACTCTGCGCCGCAGATGTGCGACCAACACGGCGCGGCTCCCCATATCCTATTCTTTTATTTTATTTAAGCTAAAGTGGTGGTGGAAAATACTTTAACGATTGCACAGCAGATCCTCCGAAGTCCGCCTCATCTGCAACTGATTTTTTGCCCGTGGCAATATTCTCATCCTCCCGGCCAT
>VWZZ01003031.1:338771-365094 GCA_013399095.1 Psophia crepitans
ACCCCAGGGGCCGGCGGGGCTCGCAGCCCCCCGGGGCCGGGCACGGAGCTCAGGCCGGGCAGCACCGCCCGTCCCGGGGGATGAAGCCCCCGACAAGTGCTGAACCCCAACGGGGTGAGCCCGCTGGCAACGCACGTCCGACAGCCCGACCTGGCTGGCCGAGCAGAGCTGTGCGCCAAGGCCCTTTCCCAGCCTGTGCTCCTGCAGCGACCAAACAAGGTCTGGATGTGGCTCACCGAGCGCCAACAGCCCCTGTTTAAACATCATACCTGACGGAGAGCGCTTGGGGTAGAGTCCTAGCCACCGTGAAGGCTTTGGGAAAGTTCTCCAACGCCAGAGGATGTTTTTCCTCTCCTCTTTTGTTTTTCCTTTCTTTTCCCTCCCTCTTTTCTCTGCCTTTTCTTTCTTTCTCCCATTAAAAACCTCACAGCCTAACACGATGCCAGTGAAACCCCTCTCACGGCTATCTTTCAGTTACGATCATTGTTGGAGACCGGAAGGGCTCTGTTCCTCTAAAGGCACAATTAATCTAACAGCGGCCTCCACATTAAACGCTGGCACGGCCCTACCCAAATCAAAAGATACCTGCAAGGCTCGGATGGGCTCTCCTGGCTCCGCTGTGGGTAAAGATTTGCATAGAGATCAGAGAAGCAGGAAGAGGAGATGGTAAGAGAGCAGCAGCAGCGCTCGGAGAAGTGTTGGTCTGGCAGTGGTCCTGGAGAGAAGCGAGGAAAGCAAGCTTTGGGGCTGGGTGGTAGCTGAAGGAGGTTGCCAGCGAAGGAACGGTTTCCCGCTGCTCGGTTGCCTCCAGCTCCGGGACAACAGGATTTTGTAAATAGGATGGCCAAAACCTGCTTCCATCATCACTTTCTTATCCTGCTAGATGCAACCTACCCGGCTCTGAACCGTACCGGGCCAACAACACACAAAGGAGCAGCCTTTCACCGCGACCACATACCCCACCAGGAGCCTGAACTCTGATCTCTCACCATCTTCACCCACTGCTGAACGTGGGCTGTTAACTAACCTCTACCTGCTCCTCACGGCCAGCATGACCAGCAGCAAGCTCCTGCCTGGGAGGCTGCTTTAGCCTGAATAAAATAACGAGCGAGAGAGATGTCAGAGGCTTGGAAGCAAGTTCTCAGGTCTGTGGATAAATGATGAAAAATAAGATGCAGACGCAACCAGCTATGAAGCGACAGACCATGGGCATTAAGGTGAAATTCAGCCAAGCGCATCGTGGTTCAGTGTTGTGATGTTTTTTGTGGGATCCTCGGCGCTGGGGTGCGATTGCTCCGAGCAGAGCGCCAGGCTGCGTGCAGCGGTGCGAGCCAGCATGCAGTTCATTCACCGCTTCCTACTGCTCAGTTGTGTTCCAGTTCTGTAAACAGCCAAACAGCCGAGAAGAGAAACACAGCAATCTGTGAATCTAGGGGTGGGGAGGCAGGGGGAGCAGAGTTCAGGTTTTCTGGTGTCACAGGAAACAGGCAGAGGTGCTGTACGACAGAGCAGGCTGGCTGGAAGATGAAAGAAGCTGCCGAGAAGCTGTCAAAGCCCCGGGCCAACACTTTTCCCCTTCCTCTCTGGCAATGCAGTATCGCAGCCAGAACAAGGAGCGAAGACCTGATGCCTGCAGATGTCATTTGGACGGACACAGGCTCAGGCACGGGCTGGAAGCAGCCGCTCCGCAGCTGGGAGCGGACGGGAGGGAGAGCAGGGAGGCGACGCTGGCAGGAAAGGAGCCGTCCTCACCGGTCAGGCCCCTCGCCAGGGTCACTGGCTTCAGCAGCACTGTTAGATTCTTGTTCACATCACCCCCTCGTTTACCGCGCTAGGGAGCTTGCTGCCTGCCCCTAAAACACCCGTGCCAAACCACGCTGTTGTTTTCACGCCGAGCGGTGCGACGAAACAACTCTCTCACCTCCCGACGACAGCCCATTTTCATCAGCCTGTTGTTTTCCGCCACAGATAAGACACCACGTGAAAACACAGGTAGGTGCACAGAGCCTTGCCCAAAATGTCCACCCACCCACCTAGGTCTCTCCCCCCACAGCCCTCTCCGTTCCTGCCGGATGACCGAGGCTTTCATGCACTCAGACACAGCAGAAACCCGCTCGCCGGTCTCCGGGAGCTTCCCTCCCTCGCCCGCTGTTGCTGTTTTGGGCCTGCTGACAAACACCCACAGTGCCAGGGGCTCCCCGCTTGTCAGGACAGGACTAGGAACTGTGGGCGTGAGAATTAAAAGGGTGTATTTGTAAGTTAAAAATAAAACTATTCCTTTTATTTGTGTCTCAACGCGGATTCCAAGGCTCCCTGCCCATAGCTGGATGCTAGAAAACGCACGCGGGGAAAGGCAGCTGGGAAAGCGAGCGAGAGCGTGTGTATCCGTGAAGGGCTGCAGGGAGGAACGAGGGGGGAACTGGCCTTCAACACCCCCGCAGCTGGGCCTACGCTCCGTCTCTCCCCCAACGACTTGCGTGTTGTTCACTGTCCCTAAGACACAGCACGTAGGGCCCAAAGAAGCGCTCTCAAGGGCTAAACCCCCTGGCATGAGCCATGAGGGACCTGGGAGACTGATGCCTGGGTCTGCCACGGACTACCCTGCCCCATCTCACGTCAGTCTATTCACTTCACCTCTCCGCATCTCACTGGGAAAAGGGTACAAAATTACACTGCAGCTCCCCAAAATAAAGACGGCTCTTTATCAGCTCCCTTCTCTCACTGGACTGTCACCTGCTGAAGTTGAACTCCCACTTACTGGTTCCTAAATAAGCCCTAAGACATCTCCAAGGTAACAGCTCAGGACTTCAAATTGCTGTGTGTAAGGGCGTACACGCCTGAGGTGAAGGGAGCAGTACTCATGCCAGGAGACGGAGGCAAACATTTTACTACTAAAAAAGCTGGGGGGGTTATTTCCCACCACCGTCTCAGGGAGATGAAGGGAGGGGACAGTGGTGGCAGGTACGCTGTGAGGAGTGCCTTCTCCCATCACTGCCGGTGTGCGACTCACATCTGTGCAGTTCCAGCACCCAAGAGCAAGGATGCTCTCACTCCTTACAACTACCATTCCTGGTTTTCTAAGATTCACCCAAAGCACACGGGTACAACAGCATTCGCTGCTCATTCAGACCACCGGGTCAATCCACCTCAGGGAGGTAAGGAGAGGCGAGAGAAGAAGGTTCAGCCACGAGAGGAATTTGGACCAGCAACAGTGTAGGATAACCGATTTGAGCTCTGTGCTGAATCCCTTTGTGTAGGTAAAGCAGAAAGGCACGAGTCCTGGTGGTAATTTGGCTAGCTGGCTTGAACTGCAAAGCCCAACTTGCCTGGCCACGTGTAGAATGCGAGATTTCGGGACAGACCTGGCTGGCAGGGACTGTGCTCGGTAGTAAAGGCAAAGGATTTATCATAGAGCTCATTAGAAAACATCTGGGCTCAGCAAATGACCTGGAATGCGACTCAGCAGCGGGGCGCTCCTCTCTTCCCGAGTCCCGAGAATGCGGGCTCCCGCAGGGCAAGACTCGAGCCAGCTGTTTCCTCTAATCCCATCAGCCTTTCCTTCGACAGGGGTCCAAGCGCTCGGCGAGCAGGAGAAAACGAGAAAGTCCCGTTCCCTCCCCTCGGTGACTGGGATTAGTGGTTTCTCTGTAGTGCCGTGCCAATGCATTTTGGGGCCCTGGGGCAGCGGTAAAAGTACCCCTCCCATTTCCAAGCAAGTCCAAGTGTGTTTAATCGCTTTATTTTCCACCTTGCCCAATCGCTCCCCACTCCCAGGCACTCCAGGCCCCTGCGTCCCTCCGGCTCTCACTTCCCCAGCAACTCAGGTCATGCAAAATCCTTCTCCTATTCAGTTCATGTCTGCAGGGGCAGTTTCTACCAGGGAGGGCTGGGAAGAAGCTGTTGGGCTTCTTTTGCCCTACGAGTTCAAAGAGTTTTTTACTCTCTACTTCTAAACTACCACTTTCCTCCGGCTCCATTACAACCAGCTAAATCCCCTCTGATAACCATCTTATTTTCTGCTGCACAACTTCCCCCTGCTGCAATCGCTCAGAGCCTCTTAGTATATTAATTATTTTTCTTGCAGCACTGCCTGAAGTCCCCAGCCAAGCTCAGGGCCTCGTCACAATAGGTGCTTGTATGTGTTTAGAGACAGTTCTGGCACCAAAGCGCCTACAAACTGTCAACCAGCGGTACAAACTTAGAACACACACATGTGCGCAGGGAACATTTTGCACATTACCAAAAGGAAACGAGCACCCGCCTGAAACGGGGTGACTCAGCCCGGAGCAATATTGCACTGCCGTTGCATAGGAAGAGGCTCATGCACGAACTCTCTGGCCTTAAAGAGAAGGACCCAAAATCAGAAGGCTCAAAGTGCCAGTTTCTGGAGCCCTGCTACTGCAAGAGAGAGTCAGCATTTTTTAACTTAGGGTAACAGAGAAAAAAGAATGCATATCTATATATTCACTAACAGATCAAACTCCTCTGCTCCCACTTCCAGAAGGCAAATGCAGATATAATCCTTAAGGTGATAACATGATTTTCATATTTTAGAGGGTGTGGTTCATAAAATCACAGAAATGTGGGACCCTGGGAAATCTGCTTTCATTGCCTCTCCTCCTGCCCCGAAGCAGGATTGTGATTTTTGAGGTTGTGAAGCAGATAGTACTATGGCAGCTGACGAGGAACTGAATGAAACTGGCCAGGAATCATAGTTTATCCCTGCAATCTTGAACGTGCCAAGACATCTGTGCTAGCACTGGACCAATTCTGTGTCATTCTGGTTTTAATTTTGGTACCAGGGATTGCCTCAGCGGCTGCTCCAACGTATGGTAAGAGTTCACATTGAAGCCTCGGTTAAATGATCGCAGGCTCATCCTGTGCTCAGAGGAGTCACAATGACCTTCTCTTTCTCTGCCAGCTTACCTCTATTTATACCTAATATGGATAAAAAATCTACAACTTAGCAGATAGTAAACTGGAGCCTCCCACAAGCGTGTCACCTACCAGGATGCTCCCAAAGATTTAAGGCAATTACTCCTCAGGCCTCAAAAGAACCCAGCAAACTCACTTTCTCTCTTCTGTCTGACACGGCGCAGACAGCAGGAGGACACGGACTTTCCCACACAGTCCTCCCAGTGCACCTCCGGTCCCAACCTGCAAACGCTGTGGCAGTTCCAGCCCCAGGCTTCCACCCATCATTCAAAGAGGCATTTATTGACATATGAAATACCCCAACTCTCAACAGATTATCTGCGAAACCATGTAACCTTCCGAGAGAATTAAACAAAAAACAGGCCCCATGCCCAGAAAAAGGAGAGAGGGGGGAAGCCCATCAGCCATTCCCTCAAACAAAAGTAAGGAAAACAGTCCAAAAGGGAGGAGCTGGAAGAACAAAGCAGCAACGATCGGCGCAGAAGGAGGTTGTCTTACATCCGAGAACCACATCTTCAGGGAGTGTCTAACAAACAGGGGCCTTGAGCTAAAGAAATGCTGCATTCAGTTCGTACCAGATTAAGACATAGGACGGAGAGCAGGAACACTGCAGGCAGCCATTACAGCTTTAGAAGTTTAGGAGAATTTATGGCCAACAAGAACAGTTAGACCATCTGATGTGACTCCATGTGTGTTACAGGTCATTTCATTTCACCCAGCCACTCCCAAACGGAGCACAGTAACTTGTATTTACAACATCAAGGGTTGAAAAATCCACCCCTTCCTCTACTAGTTTATCCCAGCCTCTCTGCTTATAATCCAGTGCCTCACTGCTCATCTGCACAGGTCAAGCTTTGGCCTCCAGCCCTTGCTTCTCGTGATGCCTCATCCCGTTAGCAGCAAACCCTTCAGCCCCTGGCTTTTCTGTAACCCCTGAGTCCTTGCGATCAGCATTTGTTGTGCCTGGATGTCAAACTTCGCATTTGACTAGATCAAAATCTACATTGCTCTACTTTTGTTCCTTTACACAGCATCCCACCAAATCACAACTGTTCATCTGCCACTATTTTTATATTTACTTCCAGATAATTAAAGAAAATTGCAGATAACACAAAGCTTTATGCTGACTCCTGAGGGAGACACGGCATCCACAGACCCCAGAGCACCATTGTTTTGCCATTCAGACATGAGGCCATCAGGACATGAAATTATTTTCTTCTCCTGCAGCCTCAGCCAACCTTTGAACCTAGAAAGAGGCTGCTGAAGAGAGAGATTGCGCAACCCCCAGCAGTTACCTTCATCCTATGGCCCTTTTCCTCGTACTCCACTGGTAACTACAGCCCTTTCTCCCTTATTGCACACTGTCCTGGAGAGAAGGCACAGGAGTTTGGTGACACAGAAGCAGGTAACTGGGAAGAAATGAAAGGGTGGGTAAGAAAGTGTAGAAACACTCCCCTTCCACTGCCTTTACCTCATCTGAAACACTCCCCTTCCACAGCACACCTTTACCTTGTTAAAACCACTCCCCTTCCACAGCACACCTTTACCTCGTTCTTCCAGCATCTTCAAAGAGCAGAACCCAAAGTATTTTGTGACCTGTGGAGTGCAATTCCATCCAGCACAGATGGGCAGTGAAATGTGGGGTCCCAGAATATACACTAGCTGACTGTACAGAGCTGAATTTTACCTGGGACCAAAGTAGGTCTTAAAGCCAAGATGAAGTGGAGAGAGTATCACCATTTCCTTTTTACAGGGGAGAAAGCTGAGGTGCTGTCTATCACAACTGGACTCCTAAATTCTCAGAGAACGCACGGCTTGTGGGATTAGTAATGGTTTTGGGGTAAGCTGTTAGTCACTACTAACAACTTCAAGCAGAGGAAGAATACCCTCTAAAACTTCTAAAAAGAAACACTCCTTCATAAACCAGATTTATGAACTGAATTTGAACTGGTAAGGGCATGGCCTTTTGTAGGAAGGGGCGTACGCTCCTAACCCAGAGCTGGAATCTTCACAAGCGCTACCAATAAAGAGTATAGATGAAGAGTGATTTATTAGTCACCAACAACTTTCTCAGCATCTTTATAAGCTACAAGAGCTGGGTATCTACCACCACAAGGAGCACGCAGCAATAAATAGCTAGCAGTGCTATACAGCTAAGTGCTGACAGCCAGAAGTCACAAGAGAAACAGCGATCCACAGCTGAATTTCCATAAACTATGTTCCCGTTCCGTTTCAATCTCAGTTAAGCATTTCACTGTGGGTGGGCTATAGGCTGGACTCTCAGAGCAGCGAAGAGCCAGCACGCGTCACATACAGCTGCCTACTGGAGCTGGCGGGCCAAAATTTGCACCAGTCCCATTTACAAAGGCAGGGGTGGGGGCCGAGGAAAACGTTTATTTTTTTCTTACAGTTGAGATGTGTGGTAGGGGGGAAAAGCAACAAACCCCAGCCAGCTCAGAGCGAAAGGAAGGGTCAGCAATCGTGTCTTCTCCAGCTCTGCGACGAGCCTCTCCCTTCTAGCTGAAGCCCATGAGCTATACCTGGTGGTAGATCACTACCATGACGACCACAGTCTCCTTTAGTTCACTCAGGCACCCACTGCTTGCATTTGCAAACAAGGACCTCTGGGATTTCTTTTGCATTGCTCCAAAAACTCAGAGGGAACCCAATAAAATACCTGCAAAACCAATTCCTTCTCCTTTGGAGAATCATGTGCGTGAACCCTCTGGAAGAGTTGAGTTACACCATGACTGCTGAGTTTCCCCTAGTGGAATGGTATTGGCTCCTTGATATCCTCCCTCTATCTCGACCCGTTACCTGAGTTCGTATTTAAGTTGGATGTACTAAGGCAGTGTCTATCTGCTGGCAGTACGCTTATGTTACACCTAAACCAGCGGTGTGCTGTTCCACGAGATGCCAAGACCTGGTAATACATTTCAATGTTTTCTCTCCTTATCCGATTCAGATTTACACCACAGCCAGTCTTGAGGATCTCAGTGTCTTACACCTATTAGTGGTTCTATTAGCAATCATCTGCTGGACAATAAAACAGGATTCCTACTTAGCAGAGATTTGCCATTGAGACTTTGGAGCAATGTGAGGATAGTGAGTGGTTGCAGAACATACTCTTCTGGAGTCTCCCAGACTATGAAGTGGGCAGCGTTCCCCTGAGACTCCATGATCTGTCAAGTAAAAAAACAGTCAGACAGGGTGGCTGATCAAGTCAACGGCTCAGGGCTCAACCAGAGTCCCAGCAGCATGCCACATTCCCTCTGAGACTTATCACTGACCTTGGCTGCAGCTTTTCCCATCTTTAGAATGGGAATTATAAACCTTTCCACCCCCCCTTAATCCCATCTGTTTAGTTTGTAAATTCTCCAGGGCAGAGACTGGTTTTTATTTGTGTGTACAGCACCACATACAGCAAGGTCCTGATCTTGGCTAAGGCTCCTAGGCATGATTGAAATACAAAGAAATGACGGTATCTTGATCAAACACGAACTCAGATAAACAACAGAAAAGCAGCTTGATATTTTTTTCCCTGCAGTCTCTGCTTTTCCATGACTTGTTTATTCATCACAAAGCCTCAGCAGACATCTAATCAAGCTGTTAAGAGTCAGATTTGTGGCCACTCAAGCACTTAGGGAGTTGTTAAATGTTCAAAACCAGTTCTTTTCAGCAAACAGCTTCTTTTTTTTTTTTTTTTTCCCTTTCTCCTAGGTAGTGGTATGGTTTCTTTACTCACTGCACACTCACCATTTTCCGATTAAAACTGGTACTGTAACGGCTCCACTAGAAGGCCTCACTAAGTTTTGGGTAGGGACACCTGACATTTTTAGGCCTATCTTGTTTGCACTTTTTGGTTCTGATCCAAATCATGCTACAGCTAGACGAAGCAATGATTTCAGCAGGCTTAAGAAAGAAGGAAAAATGTGATAGTTTCCAGATGAGTGTATTATACTAAATTTAACATACCTTTTGGTACTTAGAATTTCCACTTTTCCCCCTTCCATTTATGTAATTAGAAATCGAGCAGCAGGAAACCGTTCCTATTCCAACCTTGGCTGGGAACAGTACGGCCTCGTTCCCATGGAGGGAACCGAGACTCGTCCTCGGCAAGGAGGCATTTTGCACCGCTTACATGGACAGGTTCAAAAATAGGTTTTGAATAATACAACTTCAGTTAAACCAAAACAAATAGAGGTCAATTACCTGCTAGTTATATATATTTGTATCTCTCAACACAAACAAGAAGCAGCGTGGTAGCTGTGAAAAACAAAACCATTAAGTTCTTACCCCATGTAAAGTGCGGTGACAACCTTTAAATCCCACTTTTTAGAGTAAAATCGTATGATTTTTCCACTCTCACTCTAGTGAATTTTGTATCGAATATTTGTTCTGATTATTCTCGCTCTAGCACTAAATGACACCTTGTGAATGGGTAGCTACAAGGGTATCCTCTGAGTTCCAGGGCCAGAAGAACCGCTTGATTATGGGTCACAACAGAGCACATTAAGCGAGAATTAACTCTGGGAAGCTGTATTTGAACTGAAGGAGAACATAGCAGGGCAGAACAACTCATTACCAGGGACACTAAATAAAACCAGAACCCATCATCGTGGCCCAAATGAGACAGCACTAGCTGAAGCTTTTTCTGCACGTTGACATCGGTTACATTCAGAGTGTTCTACCGCTTTTGGTTCTCCTGTTCCTTCCCCAGCTTGGTGCTCTTCTCTCCAGCTGAACCTACTGGCTTACCAAACTGCTAGCATCGCAGCACACACACACTCTCAATAAAAACACTTTCCAAACCACAGAGGAGCTATGGCTCCAAAGTACATAGTTCAAATTAAAAATTGGGGCCAGATAAAATGATTCAAAATTGGGAAGAAAGAAGGAGATCCTGTTTCCAATAAGCTGTTTTGACCTGACTGATGAATGCAGTCCGGCAAGGGAGAAGGTGGAAAAACAAGAACATGCTCAAGCAATGGTCCTGGATGGTATCATGCTTTGACAGTCTTTAATGCTGCTCTGGCATTAAAGCTACTTTATTTCACAAGTCCATTGCTCTAGGCGAGCTCTTCAGCGTCTGTTGACTCTGGGCACAGCTCAGCGTGTTTCTTCCGCATGCAAGATCCACAGACAAGCGCCCAGGGGGGTGCAGGACTGCTGCAGCACCCAGGCCAAATCTCAGTCCCATTGCTCGGTGAGATATGGAGTTTCTCAGTCTCTCTGAACTCAGAGGACTGCCCCTCAGTCCATCCCCTTCCTTTTTTGGCATGGTTTAAAAAACAAATATTGCACAACTTGTTTTCCATTGTGTTTTCCTTTCTGGAGAGGAATTTGTCACTCTTCCATCTGCCAGTGCTCACCACACAGCAGAACAGGCTTTCAATAAAGGAAAACTCCATGTCAATCCATACCATTCCCCTTCTGTCTCAGGAGACACGCACGTACATCTTGCGTTACATGGACAACATGCAGCAAGCATGGGAGAAAGAAAACAGGTCCTTGAGAGCCATCTCAATAGCTAGAAAACTGAGGCTGAGTGAAGAAGCGGTGAAAATGACCTCTCGAGTCAGGAGAAGAGCAGCAGACAACATGCCAACAAAGTAATTACAAGGACTGGGTAAACGTAAAGTAGAAGGGAGTACTTGGAGCAGTGACTTGCCAAGGTAATAAAGAGATTTAAATACTTGTGACCCATTCCCAGACACCGAAACCTATACGTTCTCCCACAGAAGAGGGGTGAAAAAACAATCAACCTAAACGGTAAACTCAGAGCCAGATGGCATGTGCATCTGTTTAATTCGCCCACTGTACCAAGGAAGTCTCGTAGCTACAAGAGACAGCACTGCCTTGCTGCATCAGTCCCACAGTTAGGATTTACCCTTTTGGATTCTGCCGCTTTGGAGAGGACAAAATTCCAATTTTAAAGGGCAACTGTACAAACAGGACAGAGGAGTATTTATATTCCTCTCCAAACACCGGGACAAGCAGCAGGGGTCTAGTGGGTGATTTATGAGGTGGGAATGCTTCTTTGAACTCTGCGTTAGATGGGGGTTGCCTTTCAAGAGTGGAGAGGAACATACGACGGCTGTCTTTTCCGAAGAGCTCTCACAGTGGCTTTTACCCAGGTGGTCACAGCTGCTAGGTGCTCAAACTGAAGTCCTCTCCTTCCATTCCCTCTCTCTCACCCACATACAAAGTCAACACACCAGAGAAGGCCATTTTTCTTTTATTTATTTCCCAGAAGAGCTCCTCCTTGCACTTTCCAGACACGATACAAAACAAGCAACAGAACCTTGTTTCATGTACAGAAACAGTTTGTTGGAGTATAAAGAGTTACTGGTGATCATTACTGAAGAATGTTGGCTTATCCAGGGGCACTTCAGTATTCCTGAGGAATAATCATTGATTTCTCCTTCCTTCCCACTGGGATAGTCTCAGTCATTAGTCACTGTTCCTGTAAAGCAAGAAGGCTTATATTATTAAAAAGCCATTTGGGTTCCTTACACGGAAGGTGCTGCACGATGTAAAGCAAGGCACTTAGCTCTGTAACATTTCCAGAAGGTAGGCTAGCATTTTCATCCTTGGCTAGACTGAGGCGTTGGGTACTTCAAAAAACCCAACACTGCTGTTCAAGTTAACTGTTCACAGACTGAACAGAAATCAGATAGAAATCAAAGCCACAAAGGGCAGGAGGAAAGGCTCCAGTTGCCAAACTTCTTGTATTGTTGCACATCAATATAATCCACGTTGCAAAGTACAGGGTTGTGGGGTTTTGGGTGACAAATACAACAGGCTAAATAACCTGAAAAATATTTTTTCCATTTTGCAAGAAAACCTGAGGCCACGTGATTCTCAGTCGTACCATTTTAAGCCTTGAAATAATTGCTAAATGCTCAGAATCTTATGACCACAAATTAGAACTTCTCTGCATTTTAAGGAGTCTCCAGATGAATGGCTCTTGCATTGGTGTTAGCATTTCACAATCAAGTTACTAACCCAAAGGACGGGCAGCGTGATGATTCAGGTTACAGCTAGAACAGCTGCAAAGCTGCTTTGCAGTCTCCTGAGTACTCAGTATCATGAGGGTTCTCTCATGAGGAATCCTCACTGATTCTCACTTAGGATTCAGAATTGAGAACTTGATCCTGAAGAATCAAGAATCCAGATGGGATAAAGCCCTCAGTAACCTGGTCTGACTTCATAGCTGACCCTGGTTTGAGGTCAGACTAGATGACTTCCTTGATGTCCTTTCCAACTTGAGCTATCCTGTGATCCTATGAACCTGACAGGTTTGGAAAACTAGAAATACTTTTGCTCAAGCTAATCCATGTTACATTTCTCTCTTAATAAAGTGGGTTTTCTCGCAGAACCTTACATTTTGACAAGTTAGCATGTGAACAGAAACTCAGTTTTGTAAAGGAAGTCCTACAGAGTTTAGTTACAAATCGTATTTTCTAGGAAAAAAACAGATGAGTGATAATGCAACAATATTTTCCATGCTCCTAACCAACAGAAATGAAATAATTTTCTTGTAATAAGCCTGGAGCCATTATCCATGACACGACATTTTGGAGAGAATTAATGACATTAACCATTAGATGGCTTCGTCCGCATCTTCCCTCTCAGCGCGTTCAGCCTCTTTGTGCCAGAGAAAGCTAGTGGAGACAGTGCACTGGAAACTATTTGTCTAGTCCTGTGCCACGCAGGCAGCTGCGCTTCTTCTGTGAAGTGTCCTTTCAATTACCTCATGCTTCGAGGGACCACCTTTGCTCCAGAGCACAGATTAGTCCTTAATCCAAACAAAATCCCTTACTAGGCTGACCTGAAAGTCAGTTTTCTGTTGCCCAACAGCCCTAGTAACAAGCATCTTTGGATGAGTAACGTGCTCTCAGCACATGTGAGCAGGGCATTTACAATCCACATGAAGCCACAGACATGTCATTCCAGCTTCTTTTTGGCGACATAACCGGGAGAAATACCCTCAGGATGGCGTGGAAAGCTAACACGTTTTGATGTGAACAAATCTGGCCGGGAGAGTCATGCGCAGACTTTTGATTCTGGGCCGTAGCTGGCAAAGATGGACCAGCTCCATCTAAGTTGCAGTTTATACTGCTATCCAAAACATTTTATTCTGAAGAAATTGTTCAAGAATCTTGTTATTGTTTCCCTTTCTTTACAGGCAGCTGAAGATAGTATTTGTTAAAAGTTATGTTTGGTAGGGCTGCTGAAGGCTGGCAAAAGCTCATCTGCCAGTAACTCTACGGAGGACTAGACTCAACTTGCAGCTCTAGTTGCACCAGGAAAAGCCTAAAAACACCTTCAGGCCTCCTTCATTAGGCAGACGAGCAATACAGGGCAATTTTCGCATTCTGTGTACTTGCCATGAAAAGCTCTTGGCAGAACATTTCACTTCAGTACTTTCTGAAGTGCTGAAATATCTGTAAATATGTCCCAGTGGATGGCCCTCCACCAGTATCAGTGAAATACTTTTAGCAGTATATGGCTTTGTGGATCTGAAATATGCAGGGGCATATATACGCACCTTTTTATTTTTCCAGATGCCACATTGATAAACTACCATAAGAACAGCCTCAACTTTTACATGTGAAGAACTAAAGAATATATTAATGGAGTCAGTTTGTGGACTTAGTGCACTGTAGGCAGTTTGTGAGTGCACAAATGGCTCCTGCTAATTTATCTGGTTCAAAATATTTTATCTCAGATGGTCCATGATAATACTGAACTTACTTAAATTATCATCTTCAAAACTATTTAAAGTGTACAATTTCTTGAAACTAATTATTACATTACTATCCGATCAAACGAGCTACAAAACTTACAAGTGATTAGTGTTTTCATATTGAAAAAAAACCCAAATGCCACCACCAAAAAACAAAAACCCAGAACCCACGGAAGATGAAAGATCTGCTTCCACAGGCAGATCAACCCGACATGCCTGATGTGACTTTTAGTTTCTTCCTAGTTCTTCTCTTCTAAAGTCTGAAGACAGAATCTTGCTGTTAGTTTAGTTTTTCAGCTTTTCTAGCATGTATTTTTATTACGTGTGTTTTCAGGTTGTGGGAAAACCCACCTGCAGGATCTGTTAAACTAATTTTGTGTATTCAGTCTGGTAAGTTTACTGCTAAACACACCAGACGTTGAAGACTTCTAAAGAGCAGGGGACAGACTCACCCCCACTTCGGCAACACAAGTTTCCTCTTAATAGTGCTCTTTGGGAAAGGCAGAGGAATAGCCATTTAAATGGTGTCTAGATGTATAATTTAATGCTAATTTATAAATGGTTACCAATCAATAGTAACTAGCACTGATACTTACTTTTACAAATTTACCATGGAGAAGATATGGAGACTGGAAGTCATGTTGACAATTGGAATAAGCCATTCCTAACCCCATCCCTGACCCAAAAGCGATAGGCCATGTCTTTCCTGTGGGGGAAGGCAAGCAGAAAGGAAAAGTCAAGAAAAGCTGTTCATTTCACGTGACAGTGATAGCATTATTAAAAAAGCAGCAAGAAAGAAGACTGGAAGGTGCCTATTAGGCATTTTCAAGTTCTGTGAGTCCTAAAACCAGCTAAAAACTAGACCACTTCAGAAGAACAAGAGTAACGGTGAGTAAAACATCATTTTAGAATTTAATGGAGGGCAACCTCTGAATTCAAGATATTACTGATAATTATTCTGTTACCAAAGCATAACTAAAAAAGAATTCAGATTAGTTGTAAAATCCTGGCAAGACTGGCATAAACTGATGTCTAGACACATGGCTCCAGCAATTTGGCTCAGGGTTTCCTGCAATTCCAAAATTTGAGCTGAGCACAGTAGGAGCTTAGAGAGATGCCACGTGTAACAACCCTGTTACACAACAGTTAAAAGTTCAGGTAGCTCCATTTCGGTTGAAAAGACGTGACCAATAATGAAAGAATTGGTCTAACATGCCTCAAAGACTTCTTGGTTTTAAACTGCACCTACAACAGACAGAAATCAGGAAACGGGGCAGCTGAGATTACCGAGGTATACTTACTTTTGAAGAAGATGACTGAGAAAACAATTCCTAATCCAAATCCAGCACCTGTAGGAAGAATTGCAGTGAGTCAGGACCAAGATAAAGGAAAGCAATGGAAAATTATTTAGTTCTTTACAGTAATTCTGTTTCTACTCAGGAATATCAGACTACATGTTATTTCAACACACTAAACAAAAATGTTCTTAAATAGCAATTCTGTTAAAGAAAAAAAAAAATCATTCTTGTGTTCTTAAGTAACTGTAAGCAGCTAATTCAGATTAGAATCCCAACATATACAAGTACATCATCAGAAAGATTTGGGAAACAAACCAACCTTTCATCCCAGGGAAAGTTACTGAATTTATGTCACCATCTACAATGTGGAATTAACATTTATTTGGCTTATTGTCAGCAAATGAGAGACACTTAAATGAAAACTTATTGTGTCCTTGAGCTTTACGTTTTGCAGATGAATATCTTATTGTATTTCGTTTATCTCACTACTTTAACTACTTCAATGTGTGTCCTGAGGGCAGTAAAACTTTGATGCTTTGTGTTACCCTATACCTTGCAAAAGAAAGCTCCAGGCTGCTTATCTTTCACATCCACAACATTCATTATGGAGCATATTTAAACACCTTAGGAATGAATGACTTTTCACATCCTTATACTATATATAGAAATAATTGCAGCAGTTGAAAAAAAAGAAAAATTCAGCACCATTAAAAAACTCAGCTGGCATATTTAAAAATAATTTTTGCTTTCCTTGGAAGGTGCGCTTATGATTTTTTGCAGGAAGTCAGGCAAGTCTGCAAAACTCCTCTCACGACTCAGTAAATATAACAGTGAAAACTTCAAGCTCAGTGGGTAAATTCTACCTTTAATTAAATCCACTCAAGACAAGAATTTTAGATAAGGCACAGAAGTAAGAGTTTAAAAACAGGAGAAAAAAAAAAATTCAGTCATGCATATGTCATTAAAAAATACCTAGGCGTTTCAGGTTTATTTTGCAGCAATCACATTCTGTTATGGGTTTCAGTTCTCTCCCTTCAACACAAGAAATCTAACTTATTATGAGTTTCATTAATTAAAAGCCTTTGTTTTGTTAAATGTTCCTAAGATCATGTGACGCTTTTTTAAGCTCCTGTTGAACACATTACTAAGTGGGTTGAGTCTAGAACAATGCCAAAGAATCCTATACCCTCCCAGCGTATAGGAGTACGTTTGGTTTTTTTAAGTTTCCTTCTGCTCTTTAAACCTTTTTCCTTGCAAAAAGTATACTAATGGTAGCTCCTATTGAGGCACAGATCATTGAAACGATACTCACTGCACTCCCTAGTAAATTAACTAAGCACTCCACGCTTTTAAGTGATTAAAACCCCTTGAATATTAGAACAGAGATGACCAAACAGATGATCTAAGCAAACTCCCTTCAGCTTACTCTCCTCTTAGGGCTTCACCACACCTATTTACTGAGAGCTGGAAATCAGAGTTGCTTTTGAAAACTTTTCATTTTACCTCAGATTTTCAGTTGTGACAGAGGTAACTACTTTACCAGGTCATTACAACTTCGGAGTAGGCTTACAAAACATGCAACTGCAGGGAAGAACTTTGACTGCC
Organism: Psophia crepitans; assembly: GCA_013399095.1. NCBI lineage: Eukaryota > Metazoa > Chordata > Aves > Gruiformes > Psophiidae > Psophia > Psophia crepitans. The sequence goes on from VWZZ01003031.1 coordinate 355,362, forward strand.
TGCCAAGTGGTCCTGACATAACTCCCCCAGACATTTTAGAAACCGAGCATTTCGCAGAAGGTCAGGTTTTCACCCTAATCATTTGCACAGCTAAGGGAAAGTCTCAGTTCCTCAGATGTCTGGTCAGAGCTTGAGGCTTTTTCTGCATTTCAGACAGTAAGAGATACACTACTTGGAGCATCTCATATAAACAGCTAACTACTCGTACCGTGTCACTGACCGGCATTTCTGCACAGACTGGAAGAGACATCACGCATTGCTAAGAGCAGCAGTTCATCCGTGCTAATTCCTCCGCTTCCCCTCCCCAAGCAGGGCCTTCCTTCTCTACCTCTGCTATAATACAGCTGGTGTTGGCTCTAGCAGAATGTTTATGCTATTAAGGATAATGACTATCTTCAAGAATTCATCCAACGGACAACTGTTTGGCCCTCTGACCCGAGTCCCTCTGCCAGTCTTTCCCTACAATACGTAGTTATGCTGCCTTTTTTTGGGTGGGTTTTTTTGTTGTTGTTGTTTTGGGCTGTTGTACTGTAGGTCTGAGAAGGACTTTCTGGAGGTAATTACTTTCCGTTCAGACAGCACTAGGCGTTGTTTGAACTCTCCAGTTCAGAAGGCCTGTCATGCAGTGAGCGATACTGGTCCTACGCTTCCTGTCCAAAAAAAGATCCCCTCTGCCAATCCAAACAGTTTAGCTAATCAATGAGAAACGATTTACAGGATGACAAATTCTGCATCATCTCAATGCACAGCCCAGGCAGTTTCTAATGTCACCACATTTTCCATGTTACCAGTCAAACCCACATTCTTCTTACCAGCGTGGTGGTAAACTGTTTACTTTCTTAAGAAAAGTCCACATTAAGGAAGCAGCTATCTTTAATACAGGTGCTTTCCATCTACTTCCAGAAATCAGCATTATCTTGTATTCTCTTCACCTCCTTCAGATGCTCTCTCACATTGCACCCCCATTTATACGGGCTCCACACAGATGCCATCAAAGCTGCTTCCTGTTGGCCATGGGACAAGCTACACAATACACTTAAAGGTGAAGAATTTATTATTTCTGCTAATTACAGTTCAGACTAAGCCTAAAACAAAACCTAGGTCTTTGCCTACACTAATACCCGGCATCACTGTTAAGCAGATGTGGTCCAGCACAACTGACTTGTTAAGACAGAATGGTCTTTCCCAAGAGAGTTTTTCTCTGAAGTAGTGCTAAGCCTGGTTCTAGGGAAGGGAATCTTCTTTTTCATGAAGACGTAGAGTGACACTTTTAGAGGCTATCAACTGCACCCTGTTCCAGCAGGAAGGGAAGTACAGCAGCTGATTAGTTTAGAAAGATGATGGGAAGGTCCTTGCTTTAAGCACTGAAAATGTGATGGAGACGTAAAGGAGGAGATCTGACAGCTAATGTTTGCTTTCTGTACAAGAAGACAACTTGAGAAACAAAGCCAAAAAAGTACCTTAGCTTCCCTCATCCCAAAGGCAGGTCACTTCATTCCTTTCCTTACTGAGAAAGCAACTACAGCCTACGCTGAAAACTGCTGCTGATCCCAACAAGAAATGCTCCAATCTGCCCCCTCATGTCAGCCAGTGCATATACAGCACTTGCTCTTTTCTACTTGGTTTTAATGTTTAAGCATTGGTTTTAACTTAAAACCAGAAGCTTTAGCTACATTTCATTTCCTAGCCTGTCTGGTTAAGAACCTATTTCTGTGGATAGTTTGTCACTCATCTTCATTCCACTAGAAAGTATTTGTGGTTATGTGGTCATTTCCTGCGTCTCCAGGACCAAGGGGGAGCTAAACCATCTTGTCTTGGAAGCAAAGTAACGCGTTTCACTTTAATTCTATATAAAGTTACACCAGAGATAAACAATGGCAGAGCTGTTGATGAGTTTTACAGGTTTAAGTTCTCACATGCTCAATTTCCTTTTAAAGAGGCAACATGTTGCTTCAAAGAGCCTCCCACCTGAGCAGGGGACACTCAGTCTACAGCTGTTTCTACTAAAGATCAGCACCTCTAGGCCAGGCTTTAACTTCATAACAATAAAACACGAAAGGTTTATCTTACAATAAAAACAAACGAACATGGAAAAGCTAAGGGCTCGATCCACGCCGGGCACATTTTCCCTCCCTTTCTTGCATGACAGACTCTTTGGAGGAAAAGGCCACAGGAAAGAGTACAATGCATTTTTCACCTCCTCTGACAGTTTAAAATGTTTAACTAGAAAAACAGCCTCTTCCACCCTACATCTATCACTTCAGCTTAAACTCATTTACAGTCAGTGTCAACAGGGGACAGGACAGTTCTGTGGACATCTTATTCCCACTCCCCAACAAGCGTCCCGGCTGTACAGACCCACACAGCCACACGGAATTGGTATTAGGCAGAAAGCCCGGTCTCCAAAACTTTTTCATTCTACTTTTTTGCCTCATACACCTTCCAAGAAAAATGTCACAGTACCTCAAATCAATCTAACACACAGAAGAGCACGCGCCGTATACCCAACAGGACATCATAAAAGTGTCTTGGTGAGAAACACAAATCTTCAGGATGGGCTCCTGCCCCATAAGAACATCTGGGAAAAGCTTTTTCTATAAATTTACTCAACAGTCCCTCCAACAGCGATCCTACATGGCTCTCTCCTAGGCTACTCAAGTAGCTACAGGCTGAAGCAGCTATTAAGACTACCACACCTAGATATACTTTTTTTCTTTCAATAGCTTGAAACTTAAAATAGAAGGATTAAAATATGCTTGTTGACATCTGGCAAATGTGTTGCCGTTACTATAGCAGCTGGGAGTTTTTAAATTACTTAATAGTTTTCATTTTGTCATCAGATAATTTTTCTCTGCCATTCCTTACACAGAAATATAAAATACAGACCCTCAGCCTTCTCTCCTTCAGATTCTGTTATTTTACAATTAAAATAACTAAATGATTGAAATAAAATGAAGGAGGAACTCCTGGAAGATGACTTTGTGTTCTAAGTAAAATAGCAACCACTCTGTACAGACAAGACTCTCTAAAATAGGTCAGGGACTTGTCCCAACAGAGAAGATTTCTTCCCAGCTAGAAAGACAGCTTCCATTAGGATCAAGAAAAACCTATCGAGCATGGTTAGCTTCTCCCTGGGCAGCACAGAGCTGCAGCAACAGCTTCAAGGTTCAGCAGCAGATCTCATCCACACGCTTGATGCACTGGAAGTTTCAAAGGAGGACCAGCTCAGTCCAGCACTAAAAATTGCTTTATGTAAGGAAATACCAAAGAAAAGTCAAGATCTTCAAAGCAAACAAAAATCCCAAGCAATTCTCAAACTATATTCTCACTCCTGCTGTAGGGTGGCATGTCCTGCCCCCCCTTCAATCCCACTTTGACAAGATACACACATAATTGTTTTGCAAAAATGGGGAGGAGAGCTTTCTTCATACATCAGGACCTTTACAGGGCAGCACTTAGCACCAGTTAGAAATCCGAGACCATGAAATCACTTATTTTCACAGAGAATTAATTTTAAGCAGACGCTTAGCAAGGTCTTTCCTGGCAGGAATCAGATTTTCTTCAAACATCAACTCTGAAGCTTTCATTCTCATCTCCCCCGTTGTGTGGATTGTTTACATAGCAGACAGAAAAATGAGCAAGGACACTAGAAGAAAACATAATGAAACTATATACCAAGTACTCAAGGAAGAAACAGGAAGAAAAGCGTGTTTTGTTTTCTTCTAGCATTTGACTGTAGTAACACAGAATACTTGGAATGACAGAATATAAATATCCAAAACCCATTACAATACAAAAATCCCGACATGCTCTTAGGGGCCGCTTTCACCCTGGAGCACTCCTGCAGTTCAACTGCTGCCCAAAGGCTAACCTTAGATAAACATCAGCGCTTTTGCAGATGGACACACAGCAGCAGGAAGTATCACTGTTAGCCCATGATCTCCCAAGCAATCACACCAACCCTCTCCTACTCAGAACAGAAACTTTTCACCCCCACAGCATCTCATCATGGCGAGATGAGAGGGCACATTGCATTTCCTCTCTCAAAAGGGGAAGGGGAGCAGAGTGGAAGCTGGTTTTTTAATAGACGCCACAACAAAGGATCTGATCAATACTGCATCAAGCTTTTAGACAAAAATCAGGGTTGCACTCATTTAGAAATCCTTATATAAGAAATCAGCAAAATACTCATAATATGGAAAAGATACCTCTGACAGAAAACTCTACCTTGTCTTACTGAACTAAAATCTTTGACTAATTGAAACAACAGCATTGCTAAAAAGAAAAGTTTTGCTGGAGTACAGGTGTCAACACTTAGGGCTTTTGCAAGCCTAACTATGACGGTTGGCAATCATGCTTCTTCACACCCATTCAACATAGGTTGACCATGACTGACGTCTGCTGGCTCAGCTAAGAAACAGAGGCAATTTAGAGCAAGAAGTTTTACAGTGGCCTCTCACCAGCAGAAATGATAAGGAAAGAAGCCTGATCCTTCTCAAATCTCTTGCTATCAATTTATCCTCATCAAGGATGTGCCAGCAGCCCTGAAAACATTTTCCCAGAGAACTATATCCGATAGAACAAAGAACAAAGAGCTGTTCCCACTTACTGCTGTAACATCTCAAGAATCAAAGGAGTGGTTTAGGATATCACTTGGCTAAAGTCTGCTTCCCCTGGACAGTGTCACTGTGTGCCACCTCCCAAAGCAGGCACAGCTGGCATCTTACCAGCGCACTAATGCGGAGAACAAGGAAGTTGGTGCACTTCGGATTCATTTCCAGCACAGGAGGTCTTATGTAGTCTGGGGTTTTAAATGGCTGCACTATCAGACAAATGTCACAGCTCTTCTTTTGGGTTTTCCTGCACACCAGAAGTATTGCCAAGAGCAGGCCGGAACAAGGGTCAGGCAGGGCGTCCCTCAGCGTTGCACTCAGCTTTGGTTAGTGAGTTGATGGGGCACAACCAGGCAGGGCAGAGTTTCCTGGCTCAGTCAGATGGCCGGCCAAGAGGAACGGCAGGACACAATGCAGTTAAGAGAAAAGACCTGATTCCTAAAGATTTTCCTGTCCTTTTCTTTCAAAAGAAGATAATAGCCCCTTAATTTATAGACAGTCATTGTATTCAGAACTCTGCTAACAACATAACTAAATATTGCTGTTAGATTTTTGACCAAAAGCCTATTCTCAGCGTTTGTCCACCTCTTCCAAATAAAACGTTCTTTTGTCGGCTGTATTGCCTCCCTGCACAGCCTAAGCCGTTAATATTTATCCTACTTGGTCTGCTAAAAGATACAACTAGTAGAATTGGATCTTCTCCTGCACAACCAAGGAAAGTAACTTGGGGTTACAAACAAAGCTCACATAACAATGCAGTTGTGCGCTCATGAAATATTCGTGTTCTCCAGTACGAAAAACAAAATCCCAAACGATTACAAGTCTTTTGACCTGGTAGCTAAGATTGGATGGCCACGTTACAATTGCCAAGCAAAAAAAACCCACTGCAAAACAGGAATTTCAGGATTTTTGTATATTTAGAGAAAGTCTAATCCAGTTTTCAGAAAGTATAACCAAGTTTTATCATTATATAGACTGACTTTATCCTATTCATAACCATGTGAAGGATTATTTAAAAATACTGACATTGCAATCCATACAGTGATTCTTTCTGAAAGATTCAATCTGTGGAATGACACAAACAATACAATTTCACCCTTGCCGTTAACAGAAACAGCTATTTAAGCAGGCCAGATGATGCAAGCCAGAAGAAATCATCTAACCGTTGCAGAAGAATTGAAAGGGCCCTTTTCTCTTAAGAAATTCCTATTAAATGGAAATTAGAAGTGTTTTATTTTCAGATGTCAAAACAGGGGATTAAAGGAAAATGAACGTTAATACACGGCGTTATTTACAAGCTTCCAGGCTGAATTTTGGTCAAACATAGACATACGTCAAAACATTTGTCTCCTGCAAAAAAAATTAACTTCAGCATAGCAACTTAACGCACCAGCCAAGATGAGAATGGCTTTCCTAGGGTTACCTTTCAATACAGGTAAATTACAGTGTTCAACTCATTTAAAAGTACAACAGTTTCAAAACAAAACAAGACACACAAATCTCATTTCCGTCACACACGTATTTTTTATTGCTTCCCTGTTCCCTGGAAACACCATATAATAATCATTTGTCCAAAATTATAGCCTCACAGAGAAAAAAAACCAAAAAACAACTCTGTCAGTCCTCCATGAGTAATTGTCTTTCCAAATAAACGGGCATGAACTATCAATCAGTTAAACAAACAAACGAACGAACCCTTTAAATAGGGTTTGAAGCTGGTAGGATGGGAGAAGGCCTCAATACAACTTACTTCCCCGTTCCTTCTGCGCAGAGCTCTACTGATAAAAAGCAAGACGCAGTTGTGAAGGCTGGAGAGCACACAGGAGTCTATAAAGCTTTGTAAGCTGGGAAGAAAAAGCAAAGCACTGTAGTTTGATTCTCCTTCCCTACATAGGAAACATGCAACTTTTCTGATGGGTAAGAAAAATCACTCTCAGGAAGACAGAATAGAAAGTTAATTTATTTAAATGACTGCACGTGTGAAAAGTCTTAAGAACGGCGCAAAGCTGGAGCCAGCATGATCTGGATCACCCAGCAGAGAAACCGCCTGGTCAGCCAAGAAAGCACAACCCAGCCCACTACACACACAAAACACGGTGGCTACAGCTAGATTTGGAAAGGCAAGGGGAACAAAAATACATCCTCGTGATTAGCAACACAAATAAGTGTCAGTCCTAATGAAAAGGAGGCGAGCATACAATCACAATCTTGTGCAGGCACACAGAGGTTTATGGAACTTAACTCTTTGAAATTAAATACTGTCTTAACAACGCCTGACAACGTATTCTGTTTTGAACTAACAGGAAAGAAGTTTAATACTAAATCATAAGATGCACACAGGTAGCGTCCAAGAGGTCAAAAATATAACAGAGCTTTTCAAAAGATGTAACATAAGATAAATATATTTTTTGGACATTTTAGTGGCAGGAGATCAAGTTTCCTCCAGGAGCCTGATCTCCAACTAAAACAGTACAGCGTAACTACAAACAACACAGCCAACTACAAATACACCGGCTTACGCAACTGTAGTGGAAAGCCTGACCAACTAATATAAGATGGAACAGGCTGAATAGCCCCCAGCTACTATTTGAAAACATACTATTGCTAATAAAATCATCCTGATAGCTGCTACCTCCCCTTCTCACTCTGTTCTCCCTCCCATATCCCTCCAGCCCTCAAATGAATCCACAGGTTTTATCGGTCTCTACAGCTCTCACAGACACTGGAAAACTGTCATGTATGCAAGGCTTCGGAAATTGTTTTCCTCTATTTACACGGTCTGGAATGGGAAAACACAGGGCTAATCCTGATGTTTGTTTTTCCCCAGCCACTGGCTGGAAAGATCTCTCTTGCAATAGCGCTCAGGAAGGATGTAAAGGAGCGTAAGGGAAGGAAACTGTGGCCACCAAAAAGAAAAGTCCAACAAAGAAGTGAGGGTTTGGTAAACTTCTATATCCCACAGAACAAGCAACAAAATTCTCCAGTGAAAAACCTCTATTTATTTTCTTTTTTTTAGTAGAATGATTGTCCTTGATAGTTTATTGGAAACTCCAGCAAGCACTGCAATAATATTACAAAAACAATCATCACAACCACGCAGCTTTTTACAGTCCCTGCAGAGAAAACAATCATTGCCACGGAGACAGTCTGAGAATGTTTGGGTTATCAACACTCACTTAACAGTTTGCATAGCTAGGCCACCAACTCACTTCACATTTAAAGGCCATCATCATCTTCAGTCATACAATACTGGAGTATGAAGCAACTTCTGGGTAGTTCCGACTTCCAAAGTTCATACCGAGTCATTTGTTAATACCACAGAGGAGGTTGCCAGCACAGCCGCTTCAGTTACTGGATTAATCGTAAAAGCACACAAACCAGAAATACGCTGTCACACATGAAGAGAAACATGTGTCCGAGGCCATCGCACTGGGTTTCGTGCTAAGGATAAAATTAAGGAGCTGCAGCCCATGTGGCTTTTTTGGGTAATCTAATGAAAAACACAAACTTTACTGAGACCTCTACTCAATGCCATCACGAAGCTAATACTAGGAATCCTTGGTCTAGAGCACTAGTGCTAAAAGCCCAAGCACATTTTCTTTCTTCTCTTGCCACTTTAGGCTGGAAGAAAACACCAAAATAAAATGAAAGGCCTGCTGACGAGACACACTGCATCGTAATCAACCCTGCCTCCACTTCTTCCAGCCTCCCAGAGAGGCTTTCCATGCACAGGATTCCTACATGTACATGTACAGCTGCAGCATGGAACAAGTTCTTGTTTATAATTTGGCATACTTAATATTTTATGATAAAGAAACCAATGCTACAGAAACATAAACATATCTGGATGTGTTTGTCAGACAAACCTGAATAGAATTTCATAAGGCAAAACATTGCTCTGGAGCACTTGACACTTTTCAAAGGCCTGCTATAAACAATGGAAGTTTCAGTTTACTTAAAATTATTAAACATCTTTTCTAATGGAAAAGTATTAGGCAACTAAAACACCGAGTTCCTCATCAGCTTTCAAGCATAAGGCCACTACAGCAACAAGAAATAAACATTCCCGTTTCTCAGATATTATTTATGGTTCTAAAAGAGACCATGCACCACCACGGAACGCATACCTTTTGTGTCGGATACTTCACTTCTTGCTCTGTATGTGGCATTCAAAGATTTGCTCTGGTATACACATTTCATAAAGCCACAGCCTCTGTCTAGTGGATTTGCCAGCCTGTCACACCAAGAGCACTGAATGGCGTACACACAATTCCAATCACTCATAAAACTCACAGCTCGAAGTGAAATGTTATGAATGGCTTGCTGCAGAGTCGAAGCACTGCAGGCACATGCAGAGCCCTGACTTTAAGGATAGCTGAACGTGGAAGAAAACCAACAGAACTGTTCTACTTAAAGAAAAGGCACAACTGTCTGCAGGGTTGGGACACCAGACAGAAAAGCTTCTCTATGTCAAACTGCACGCACAGTACTAAGTAACACATGCCAAAGCGATCAGTGTGTCACACTGCATGTTGCTTTTAATAAACACAGCCCACCTCGTACACTGAGTGATGTGAACAGCTCTGTAGAAACGGATTTCGAAAACCAAGCCGTCGTCATAGCAAAACCAAAGGCGGGGAAGGTCGCGGCACTGCCGGACCCGGTTATGCCTCCCCAGGGCCCATTCATTCAGGGCAGAAGCGTCCCGCTGGCCGCGGAGCTCAGCGCAGAGGGGGATTCCCCACGGAAACCTCTTATCTTCAACAGAGGCAGTAACCAGCGGTCAAAACCAACCCTCCACTAATGGATGACGGTTAAGACGGGGCCGGGCCGGGGAGAAGAGCCCTGGGAGCGGGCCCAGCAGGGGTCCGTGCCCGCGGCCAAGGTCACCTTGCCAGGCCCGGGGCCGCCCAGCTCCCTCCCGCCGCGCCGGTCCACGACCCTCGGGGGCAGCGCTGCCCTGCGCTGAGGGCGGAGCCGCAGTACACTCCGCCGTCCCGCCCGGTCTCGCAGCGAGGCGAGGCCGCTGCCGACCTAGGCCGAGCTCGGGGCACCAGGCCTCACACGGCCCTTCATCACCGAGCCCGGCCGCGCCGCAGGGCCGAGCGTAAACCGCGGCC
>VWZZ01003031.1:373422-432929 GCA_013399095.1 Psophia crepitans
AGGACAGGGAGGGGTGGCGTGGCCTGGCGTTGGGGGCGGCGGCGGGGGACGACGACTCTGCCCGGGGCTCCGCCGGGCCCGGGGGGGGCAGCGGGGGGGCCGGGCCCGTCCTGCTGCTCTGCTGTCCGGTTACTTCCAGGTTTCTGGGCCTGGTACCCGCGGTGGTGTTTACAGAGGGAATGCTTCCGCTTTGAACGGCGATTGTTGCCGCTTGCTGCGGTTGTGAACGGGGCGAGGGAACGAACGCGGCGGTGGGGGCCCGGCTTCCCGCTGCTGCCGTTCGTCAGCCCCAAATCATCACCCATGGTCTGGCGTTTCCTCTGCCAGCCGGGCTTGGTCCGTAAGGCGTACCAAGGTCTGATGGAGTCTGTAAAACACCGCAAAGCCGAGCGCAGCCAGGGCGGGCGGCGTTGCAGCTGTGGGTGCTGCTGTTCTGCAGGGGTGAGAACTTTGGGTTTTTCGGAGGACAATGTCTGATTTTTCTGTCGTGTAATGTAATCTCTGGGTCTGCTGAATGGATTAACCCAGGTCACAAAACCTTTCAGTTTCATTTTGGTCCCGGGTGTAACAGGGGGCAGATTTCATCAGCTCCAAACCAGCCCGGCAGTAAGAACAGGAGCTGGCCCAGGCCCTGGTTTGCTCCCAGCTGGGCTGGGCTGGATGGGTGCCTCCGTGGAGCCTGTCCAGGCACTGTAACCCCTATGGATGGCATCACCTGTATGGAATCCCTGAGGTACTCTACATTGTTTGGGAATCTGTGATTCTGGATTTCCAACATGACAGCTTAAGAATGTTCAAATGTATTTAGCAACAGCCCGGTGCCTGGCTGTATAGCAGCATAAAGACTGGTGAAGCAAGCAAGTGTGATTCTTTACTTCTTACCATCAGCCATAAGGATTTCAGAGGCAATACCTGATGGTTTTGCTTCAAAGCTGAAGATCCTGGCAATCCTACCACCTGTATTATGTGGGATAAAGATCTTTAGTTTCTGCTGAAAGGTGAATAATGTTTAAGATCAAGGTTCTGCTCCTCTGCTCATGTCTGCAGAAATGAGATGCTGTACCTGACTTCTGAGTGTGGGCAGTGACGGGATGGAACATCTCATTTCAATTGCGTGTCTTAAAATAAGATACCGAAGTCTGTACGTGTGAGACCTGACTGTAGAATTTGAAATTGGGATTCCAACAAACTATCCTACCTTCTGCTGTGGCAGAAATCCTCACAGAAAAGGAATTCAAGGAAAACAAGTAGACTTCATGTAAAATAACAGTGGTGGTGCTAGGTTTTCTGAAGGGGATGTGAAAGCGTGCTACGAGGAGTCCAGTCAGAGTCTAACTGTAACTGTGCCAGTCTTTTGGAGGAGGTGGAATACAAATCCGTCAGAAGTTTACTGAGTGTTTTAAGCTTCTGCTGTCTTTTGATATTTATTTTTTTGTGTTTAGTAATGGAGACCCCTGAGTGTAGGAGAAATGTGATCAGAACTTCCAGCGCTGTGTGCCTGTCTCCGACGTTGAGCAGGCTTTGGGGGTGAATCTGTGGCAGCCGCCCTGTTACTCATGTGTCGTGGTGGCTATGTCCGTATCTGAAGGCTTGCTGAAAGAACGTGGCAGCTTAAGCCTGGTTTATCTAGGTCCTGTAGGACGTGTGAGACAGATCCCTGATCTTGTTTGCAGAAGGCAAATGATTTATGGTGATGTTTTAAAACTTCACAACTCTTTCACTTGGCTTAAGTTGAAACCGGCTGTTACCACTGCGCCGTCTGCATAACGTTAAGTGGAACCCACCCAAGGTCTTTCATTTTGGTGAGTATGAAAACACAATGCTGAAATGGAGCATTAAAGCGCTGAAACGGCCCCTTCACTGAAGGACAGCAGGTTTCATCGCCGCTGGGAGAAGCTGGTATGGTACAGGGCGTTAGGTCAGCCACCTCCATGGTGCCACGCGGTCACCGGTATCTCTGTAGAGCAGAACCTTTGTCTCCTGTTCGCCACCTCAGGCCTGAATCGCCCCTGGTGAGCTTAAGGGAGAATTCAGAACTGTGTCCGCATTTCAGTCAGGTGCTCGGTGAAACGGGGCAGGGCAACGCATGAAGCTTGAAAACTGGCTGGATGGATGCTGTCTCTTGCGCTAAAAATAAACAGAATGTACTGTTCAGGGTGAAGCAGGACTTGGGAGAGTGCATCTGCTGAGACTTCTGGAAGTGTGGGTTATGAGTGGATGGAACCCAGGTACTCTTTGTAGAAATAAAAATCTGCCTTTCCAGGTTACGTAAACTGTTCTGATCATGTTAGCAAGTGTTTCTTCTGCTATGCAACTCTTCAGGAAAAGGCAGACAAATTTAGCAAAATTTGTAATTTAATCAACCAGAAATTCAAACTGTCTAGTGCAGCGCTGGCTGCGCATCATCTGTGCAGAACTTGAGGCAGCTAAAAAGGGCTGAAGCACAGCCAAGGATGCGCGACACGACGCTGGCACTCAGCGCGTAAGCCTCGCGCGCTGTGCGGAGTAACTAACGTTTTCCAGGTAGGGGCTGTTTGCCTTGGGCAAGCGCGTTGCTGCTTGATAAATTACTTGAGTTTGTGCAACTGCTACCAGAACCATATTGAATGATTTGTGAAGCTGCACGAGGTAGTTCTTTCCAGCTACTTGAACACCGATCGCGTCCCTTTTGAAACCTGCCCGTCCAGCCTCAGCGCCCAGTGTCCGCAGCAAGTCCTTTGCACCTCCTGAGAAATACTGACTTAAGCTATTCTGCAGAGTCCACTTTTTATTAGCCAAGTGTACTAACTTAGCTAAATGTTATCTTAAAAAGCAAATTCCCCAAATAATCAAGTTAGAGGGTGTCATTGGGACAGGGAATACTGCCATCGCAGTGATGCTTGATCTTGTGGTTTATGGGCAAAGGAAAAACATTCACAAGCTGAAGCTGTTCAAACAGGATTTCCTCATCTGTAAATACATACACTGATGTCTTAACTAGTTGACATCTGGGCATAAACCAAAATGAAAGTGCGGTTCAACTCTTGACTTACTATTTTTAGTCTTTATTACTGTAGTTGAGTAGTGAAATTACCCTCTTTGGGAGAGAAACATTGCTACCCTATTCAGTTTCTGCTTCCACACTTGTCAGCCTTGCTTTCGGTCTTTGCTTGACTTTCCTGTGCGAAGGATAGCTGGTTAACTCGGGGGTTGTGCATGATCGTGCAGCACTCCCTGGTGCCGAGTGCTCATCTGGCTTGGTTTTGGGTGAGTGGATACTTGGATGGGCAGTGCCAGTACCCGTGGTTATTCTCCTGCCTGCCCTTTGGGAAGGGTGTTTGGCCAAGTCCAAACAGCTCCTTACTCCGCTAAGTAAACTTGTAGGAAGGTGTTTTGTTTTGATTTCCCTCCCCTCCCTCCTTGAGCTGGTTCGCATTGTGGTAGTGCCACCTCAAGTTGAAATAAAACTGAATACGTTTCAGTGTCTCTTGAAGAATGAGCAATTTTACTGGAGAAGCGTGAAACTCTGCAGGGTGCCTGCACAGGCAGCGTGGGTGGGAGTTTACGTCTGTGCTAAGCCCCATTTTTTTACCCCACTTCAATACGACGTGATGTTTAAGGACTCTCTTTTTCAGACAAAGGATGATTGCAGAAGTGGAAGATGCTCAAAATGGTGTTGATCTTCTGTTTTTATTCATATTGGATCATTACAATTCCCCACTTTCCCGTTGATTTGTGCCGGGAGTCCTGAAGAGTTTAAAAAGCCTCAACCAAACCTTTGTCCCTCCCTCCTTAATGCACGACGTCCGAAGCATGTGTACGCTTCAGTCCTTCCTAATCCTCTGCCATTTCCAGGAAGAAGGGTGAAAAAAATCTTACTTAAAACTGGGGGACTTCAAATTTGAATTTTCTTTATGGATGAAACCCGTGTGGTGTGAAGGAGCGGTTAATACGTCTGAAGGACGTAAGCCTTTCCCAAGCTTCCTACTCTCTCTAGCTCGGCTCTAGCCCAAGAATCGTTTGCTGATGGGTTCTGTTAGTTAAAAAGCTTCTCCGGCTTCAACACAAAGATCAAGAATTCAGGCCAGTGTGATAGCAGTGTGGCCACTTTGAACTGGAATATAAACGGATTTTCTTCTTCATCCTTTGTGTTATGCCTTCTTAAATGTTTAGTAGTCCGTGAATGAGGTGTTCCTGTTGACATTAGTGTGAGAATTGACCAACTTCTATGAGCAGGTGCCTAAGAACTGTTAACCAGAACGTGCAATGCATTTGGAGAACATCAAGCTGTTGTGGCTTGCTTGGGCTGAATAATACAGGGCTCCCATCTCCTGGGCCTGACCTAGTGGCCGAAATTCACTTACGTGGGCTGATGTCCTAAAGCAGGAGGGGCACCGATGCCTCCGAATGGGTTGTCTTGGGAACCCTGAGATCTCGTCTGGGTGGCAGATGAAACATTTGCTTTTGAAACTTCCTTTATGGGGCATGAGGGTAAACGCTGGTTGAGCAAGTTTTAAAGACCTTCCCCTGTTAGTTGAACTGAAAGGATTTATTATGGGAAGAAAATGTGGCGTAGTCGAGGAAGCTGCTTTGCTTGTTTCTTAATTAAAATGTTATAATTTTCCCCAATAGGTGCTGTCTGGGTAATGCCAACTGCAGCGGCAATCCCGTCCTTGTTCTGGGTTTTTAGATACAATGCAGTTTTGAGTGAGGAATTGAAAACAGGATCTATCTCTTACTTCTGCCCAGAATAGGCTTCTGTTCAGAACTACTTTGGTTGCATGAGATAATATCTTGTGCTGTGTTTCCTAGAGCGGTGGTCTGAGCCTTGGCATCAACTGGTAAAGATTAATTTTCTTGTATTATCTGGTGCTGCTCTCTTGCCGTGCCTTCCTCTTCTAGGCTTTGGAAGGAAAATGTACGGTGTGCTTTGAGCTCGAGCTTTTTGTGCTACCGCTTCCAAGTTGGGCTGAAGAACTGCAGAATGTATTTGCACGCATTTGCCTTATCTGACTGCCCTTCTCATAAATTACCTACTTTATTCCTGCTGTATGCAAATTAAACCATACTAGTTTATATTTCATCAACATAGCCTGCGTTATTTTTCAACGTGGGGTTGGCTTAGAAGTCCTGACTCAGTTTAAACCCACGAGACCTTACTCAGTGTTTGCAGCTGTGCTGCAGAGCATGTCCTTGCCGGTGCTGTTTCCCAGAGTACGAAGAGGATGCCCTCTGTGTCTTTTGGTTACCAAAAGCGGTGCTGAGTTCTTTCCTGGTGCATTGACTTGGAATTTCAATCATGTCCTTGTTGCAAAGTGAGAGGGCTACCAGTCTGGGTAAAAGCAGAACCCAGGATCTAACAATTTTAGCAGCATCAGCTGAAACTAGGCTGCAAACAGCACTTGAGTAAGAGAATTTTGTGCGGAAGGAAAAAGGATTGAGGCTGCGTTGAAGACAAAAGTTTAGTGATTGCTGAAAGCCACCGTAAATAAAATACCCTTTACTCTCGTGGGGAAATTTGTTTGCATTTCTTCAGGTGATACTTTCTATGTTTTCCATTAGTCAAACTGCTGCATTTGAAAGTGATGGCCTGTTACCTGCCTTCCCCAGTTATTTTTGCTTTGGTAAATATCAGGATTTAAAAAAAGCTTGCTGCTAGCAAAGGTGATGGGTGGCTGGCTGATAGCCTGTGCTTGCAATTTGAGACCGGCTCAAGAAATAAGAGATGGGTCTTTTGGTGAGTTAATTCAAAGGAGAGCGCCATGAAATGGAGAAATGGGGTAAAATATCAGCTGCGTTCTGCTGACTGCAGCAGTTAATGGCTGTATTTATGCACCGAGTCCCATCCCTGTGCGAATTCAGGGGTCTCTTTTGGATGCAGTGCTAAGGACAGGCTTGATACTGACAGTGCCCCTCTGGATAGTCAGATACAGCTTTGCCGAAGCCATTGGGATAGGCAGAGCTTTTCAGAGCTTGGTAAGGTGAAAACTGGCCACATGGAGTAAGTAGTAACTTTGTGTTAAATTGAAGGAGAATTCTGACGTGGATTGAAACTGGTGTGTGTGTTAAGTGAAGCACTGCTCCTGCATAAACTGCCTCTGGTACTTAAACTTGTTAGAAGTTTTGTGGAGCTTGAATGTATTGTTGATTGCACACTGTCTGCAGTTCTGGCTTGGGGGTAGGCCAGGCATGTTCAGTAACAGCAAGGAAAGCATGCAAAGACTGCAAGAATAGGCAAATCTGGGAATTATGGGCAAGGGAAGGAATTCCAGGAAGCGTGAATATCTTGTTAGGCAGATGCAATATTCTTACAGCCTAAATACAGGCAAACCATCAGCCGCCTAGTTTAGAACTTGAAATGCTTCACGTTGAATCGCTTGGATGAAACCGAACTGTCTTGGAGCTTTGCAGTGTAGTCAGCAAGGTAAGTCTTGCTAGACAGAAGCAAAAGGCATATTAACCTACTTCTTTGACCTTTTAGGCGTTGGGAGAACATTGGGGGATGAGGGCTAATTAGATAACCTCTCCGTTTCTCCTCTCTGCCTTGCCAGGCATCCGATTACTTGCCAGAGTTATCCCATGAATCTACAACCCTGGCTACTAGACTTGAGGACAGTGGAAAGTGCAGAGTTTGTGTATTAAACTGGGGGGGCTGTGAGCGTGGCAGCAGCTTACTGGGGTGTCGGGAGCTCGACAAACAGGCTGGTGTAACGCATCATACTGAACGGGTGATGTCAAATGTTTGTGTTAGTTATGCTGTCAGTAAGGATGTCTATGTTTGTCGTCGCCTTGGTGATAGAGTATATGCCTCCCTGCTGCTATACTATGTGGTTTCTCAAATGGTTTTGATTTAAGTAACTTCTCATATGAAAAAATCTAGGTTGGAGTTGACTGGAAGGAGAACTGGATCTGTCAGGCCAGGGCCAACTTGCCAAACTTGGCTGTTTCTGCAAGAAAAAATAATTCTCGATTTGAATTGAGCAGTTCCTCTTCTGATACTCTCATGCCCAGACTCATTCGAAGATGAAAGAAGCAGCACGTAGAGTGAAAGAGCATTTTGGAAAGACTCTCCAGTGCTAACGGGATTAAAAGGAAGCGTCACACACAGTACGTTTGCGGATGTTCAGGATGCCAGATGGCAGTGTTGAATCTCAAGAGCTGTTGCATTTGTAGTAATTAGGGTTTCAATGTTAAAAGGGAAAAAAAATTGACCCCAGTGAAAATTAAGCTGTCCTGCTCTAGAACCTGATTTGGACGTGTCCTCAGGAATACCGGAATGGAAGGCAAGAAGGCAATGTGTCTGAAAATCAGGTTGTCAGACTCGAACCACCACAGACCTCCTGCATTAGCTTATTTGAAAGTCTGAACTAACCCCATCAGCCAGTTAGCAGTGGGTTTGCAGAGAAAGAGAAGTAATGAAGTGGGAAGATGAGAGGGTACTAATCGATAATTTAGGATACATCTGCAGGCTTGAAGCTAAGAGCTGTACAAAAGGATCTTGCAGAGGTAACGGAGTTCTTACAAATGGACTGACGAGGTCAGGAAGAAGATCCTCTGAACGATTTCCTGTTGCATGGGCTGTGAAAACTTTACTAGCTGCTCGGCAGCAGTCCTCGGTTGGGCGTGAGTCAGCGTGGCTGAGCCGGTGGGAAGGAGGGTGGTTAGAGGTGGCTTCACGGTTTTTAGACAGCAAGACTGACGTGCTGCACGCTGCCTTAGCCTGTGCCAACGTATCAGTGAAGCTGCAGAAGATGATTGTGGTGTTGAGAGTATGAAGTTACTTTTCACATTCAGTCATGCTGAATGGTTACCCAGTAAAGCTGTCGGCGTCTGGCTTTTAGGGGTACACGCATACTTGTGCTCAAGCCGACGTCTGTCCTGATAGGGAAACTATTAGGCAGACACTGCAACCTTCCTTGCAAAGTGTTTGCAAAATCGAGACAAGTTCTTGTATCTCAGTGCTGTGCTCTGACAGGTTTTTTTTCCCCCTTTTGCTAGCTAGGATTTCCTCTCTGTAGATACATCTAACAAAGAAAATCTACTTTTGTGTTAGATCTCGACTTAACATGGGGAAAAAAACCCAAACCCTGTTGTGCAGTAACAGTCTAATTAAACCTCTTCATGTTAATTGGGAAAGGTGGTCAGCTCTACAGTCCACTTCAGTGACTTTAATCCCTTTTAATAAAAGTTAGCAACGCTGTTTGGAAATCTGTGCAACTTTTCTACGTAGCTGTTGTACTGCTGTCCCCGTTCTGCTCTTTCATATGGGGCTAATAGATTGCATATTCTCTTGATGCCGTGATTTATTGGGAAATTACTTTTTGCAAACTTTATGCTTCACAGGAATTCTTGGCACCGGATGAAAGCTAGTAAATTATATTGCCGTGTTCAATGACAAGTTTAATAAATAAAACATTGTTTCTGTTACCCAGAAGACAAACACTGGTGCAGAAATCATTAGTGATGGTGGCAAAAGGTCAGGATGAATAGTCTGTTCCCAGAAAGCCTTGCCGCGGGGCCCTCCTGCTCTTCGGTTTGTACGTGGTGGCTCCTCTCATTGGAGAGGGGACGGAGACTTGCCCTGGACTTTAAAGTGTTGAGTGTTAAATCAGTTTTGAAAGTAGATGTAAAGATCTACCATCTCGAAATACATCCTTGCTGGGAAGGAGGTGCCAAGCAAGTGTTCACTTGTTTTTTCACTGTGTGCTGTACAGCTCTGTAGATGTGCGGACAGGAACTGAAACGCATCTAGGTGAAAAAACAGCTGCAAGGGGTGTGAACTGGCTGCAGAACGTACTCCAGGAGATGCCGAATTTGTACTTCGGAACCCAATAGTGAACTGCAGTCCAACGGCCTGCTCCCTGCTGTCAGGGCTTGTTAGCTTTTTTCCCATAGATATAAAAGATATATACATCTTGATGAATAGTTGTTTCCATAAGATCGAGCTTCTTACTTAACCAGAGCTGCTTGCATTACTTTGTTTAGAACCTAATGAATAGAAATGCCTTCAGTGCATTATAATTCACTTGGTAACTGTTTCTGGAGTGGAGCCGGGGTGTCGGGTAGTGTCCCGTGAGCGGTGAACAATGCTCACCTGATTTGGAGGTAAGAATGATGAAGCAAAGTCAAATACAACGAATGATCAAAAGGATGTTTGAAAGCGTTGAGGGCTTGGCAAAACAAGGAGGATTTGGCAAAACACCAATGGCAAGCTTCGAGGTGCCCGTTGAGCTTGAATGGAGGAGGGGATCTCTTTGGTAGTTGCTCCTAGAACTATTGCCACTCCTTTAATCTGTCTAGGACTTGTCATAGTTGTGGTGTCAGCCTGAAATGGCGAGAAGTATCCGGTGTCATCAGCATGCTGGTGGCAGTGAAACTTAAGCTGCCTCGTTTGCTCCCCCTCCCATGGATTATTTTAGTTCCCCCACGTGAGCCTTTGGAGCAGACGTATAAGTTACTCTTTAAGGAAGAGATCCCTCGTGAGCACTGCTCTTTCTGAAGTTAGCATGTATTAAATTTCTGGGCCAATGTGTAGAAGAAAAGCTGCTCGATATTTCTGAGGTCTGGAGCAGACCTCTTGTTTTTAATGAGCACGCAGGGGTGTTTGTCGGCGTGCACCACACCTAGACTAGAGTTTATGAAACAAGCCACAAAAGTGTTTTCAGTCATTAATCGGGGTAGTGCTGCTTCTCCATGGTGTGCTCAATTGCTTTAAAAGTTAGAGCGGAGGAGAATAAAAGAAAGTAAGTTCTGCAGGAGAACACCTCCAGGAAGGATTTGCTGATATAAAAGCTGTGATGTGACCTGTACAGTTGCTCTGTAAGTAAATACCAGTTACAGGGGAGCTGTGGGAGACCAAGTACAGCAGCTGCTGCTAAAATCTTCTGATCCATTGCTTCCTACTTGTATTTTAACCTTTAAGCCTTCTCACTGGTAATTCCTGGAATAAACACTCTCAGCAGTGGGTCTGTCTGTTTGGTCCTGACGGCAGCGGGGATGTGA
The DNA here is from genome assembly GCA_013399095.1 of Psophia crepitans. Lineage (NCBI taxonomy): Eukaryota > Metazoa > Chordata > Aves > Gruiformes > Psophiidae > Psophia > Psophia crepitans. The sequence goes on from VWZZ01003031.1 coordinate 383,404, forward strand.
CCACAGCAAATTGAGCTAAACCTGTTACTAAACGCACGACATGGTCATAAGTGTCTGCGAGAAAAGCCGCTGGATCACATCCTAGCCAGAGAAGGTAAAGCTAGAAGTAGTTGAGGAGAAGGAGAATGTAGTCTGCATCAGTGTCGTGTCCTTTTAGTAATCTTTGAGCTGTTCTTTTAGAACTATCCACAGCGTAGCTATCTTCGACTTTTATTACATTTGATAGTTTCTTAAATAAGCTATCGCTGTTTCTCCCACTAGTGCACCTTGCTGTCAGGAAGCTGTGATTTATAAGTATGTTACAATGGTTTTAGATAGGATCTGCCAGAAGAGAGTTAATAGTCAAGGGAAAAATAATGTAGGGAAATAGATTGCAAGGAATATGTGCAGCTGATGGAAACGTCACAAGTGCAGAACTTGTCTGGGATTTATAGATCGTACGGAGTTATTCCCTTTCCCAGCTAATATCCAAAAAAGCGAATGCTGACAGCCAAGAAGGGAATCCTGCGACCTGAGATACTACTGTACATCTTATTACACAGGGGTTACAGTAATTCAAGCCTTTGCTAAATCTCCTAGCACTTATACTATCCTATTGTGTAATTTGAAAAGGGAATCTTCTGCCTTTTGAGCTCTGGAAGTCAGCAAGGATTGAAATGAAAAGCAGGAGGGGAAGCTGTGTATCTGTTTTGATTAAAGAAATTTAGTGTTTTAGTACCACAAAGCTGAAACATTAGTCAGACATTCCTGTTGGGAGAACTGACAGGAAATAATATGATTTACAATCTGGGGTATGTCTGCAACATAAAAGGAAGGGGGGAAAAAAAAGTAATTTGCTCGTTGCGTTCTTCTGGCCCTGGATTAATTTATGAAGATATTTTGCTTGTAAACTGACCAGGGACCAAAGTAATCTGATGTGTGATTGCCTCAAATTGCATAAGTCGAGCAAATGTTCTATTTTTGGTGTCCCTTCAGGTTTTTATCTTATATTTCTGTTCTCTGAAAATTGAGATGCCAGCTTGTACTTCAAATTTGGATAGCTCTTCAGATGCCAGTCTTGAGCACGAAGCAGCTCAAAGACCTTTGTTTTATCTGTTCTAAGCCAGCTGCAGGGTCCTAACCACCGTGGCATTTTGGGGCCAAATGTGAGCAGCATGGGCCAAAGAATGAATGCTCTTATTACACGTGTGTGGCTTTTTTACCTTAATCCTAACTGCTGCAGTAATTTTTAGGTCACCTGGTCCAGCTGGCATCAGAGATGGGAAAGGGGGTAGGTAGCGCAATCGTACCTTGAGTAGAAGCGTTGTGTTTGGTTTGGTGGCCCAAATGGCTTATTTCCGAGAAGGGGGTAAAATAAGGAGAAGTAGCACTGAACTACCTTAGGGGGTTTCTCTTGGTTCAGCGAGTTAGCTCAGAGTAGTGTTAATATGGAAATACAGTACAGAAGTGAGATCAGCCTGGTTTTTGTTTTGAAGGAACCGCCTGACTCTCTGCTTGGCAGTAACGTAGTCAAACGAACAGGGGCTATCGGAACAAAACTCTGAAGACCAGGGAATTAAACAAATGCCAGCTACTCCTGCACGCTCCCCCCTCAACCGAAGGGCTTTAGGGGCCGTGACGAGTGGGAGTCAAAAGGAAGTTCAGCATTTTGCCTGTTTTAATTTTTAGAGTTTGCATCCTCTGTCATGGTAACTGTGTACAAATATAAGGTCAGAAGGGTTCCTTGCTCTTAATAACAATGCCCATAGCATGCCCTTGTTTCAAGAACTGAAAATGAAACACGTTGTATTATCACACAGTCTGCAAACACACCTTCTCAAAACCTCTGAGCAAAACCAATAGTAACTTACTGAGATGTTTTTATTTGTGTTTTCTCCTCTGAATGACATCTGCCTCTGCTCAGCCTTTGAACAATATTGCTTCCAGTATGGAATGGAATTAAAGTATACAACTGTGCCTCTGTGCAACGGCACATTTATACAGCTGATTATTTTTTTTTCCCAGTGCTGTTTGTTTTTATTTGAGCCTCCACACGGAGTGCCTAGATGACCAGAGACCTGGGGCAGTTCTGAGAGGGTTTCTCTTTTGGAAATAAGCTAAGTACAGCAGGGAGACTGAAGAGAAGAGCAGATGCAAACAAAGGAAGCTAAACAAACATAACTACTCTTGTAGACATATTCATAACATTTTTCCTTGTGGTGGTATCATGGGAACAGTATTGCAGATGTTTAAGTGGAGATTCTAGATAGCCAACCGTCTTTAGAGGGAACTTATTAAGGAGCTTTCATCTAAGCTAATATTTTCAGTCTCTCAGATTCCTGTGATCTCTAAATCCTTCAGTGGCTTGAGCTGTAATAAAACTTCATTTAGAATTTCTGTCTGAACTCCCTGCTCCTCCACAGGAGCTCTGTGCTGGATGAAACAGAGGAATGGTGGAAGACGGCCTCATATCAAGTAAACACTAAGCTCATTAAGTCCTGCAACCTCAAAGAGCTTGGCTTTGAGAGCAGCCCAGACTGGGAGACGGCCTGTCTAATCACCTTCTCAGTGAGCAGGGCTTTATAAGCCTCTCCATGTCTAAAGGCCAGAATTCAGTAGAAATGTTTTGTCTGGAGATCTGTTAAGAAACCCTGTCTTCAGTATGCAATTTTACAAGAGAATTAAGTGATTGAAAATCCAGAACAGGTGAAGTTGAGTGTAGAGACAAGTAGGTTGGGTGAACTGTAGCCCGAGATCCTGAAGAACACCATCCTCTGCATGGGTGGTGTGAAGGCTTTGTGGGATTTAATGTCGCTAGTAACACGCCACTGTCAGAACTGCAGTAGTAGTACATCCCCGGGATTGTTTGCCCCGCTGTAAAATCAGGGAACCATGAACTGCTGGTTTTGGCACCTTGGATGCAGTTTTCTATCCCTGTGTATGTAAGTACCTGCAGTTACTCCAGGTAGCTGGTACTCCGGTACTCCAGCTGCAGCAGACCTCTGGAGCCAAAGGATGTATCTGACCACAGACCTGCGTTTTAAAACCTCACTTCACCTACAGGGAAAGAACCAGAAGCAAAAGATACTGGTAGAATTGCCCGTTCCGCTCCGAAATAGGACGTACCAGGTGTATCCAGCACCACATGGTACCACTTTGCTCCGTAATCTGTGTGCTTTGTGTCGCCTTTTTGACTGTGCCAGCACAGTGCCCACATAACCACAGAGCTAGGGGCAGAAATACAGCAGGACCTGCCTTTATTTCAGTGCTTTAAGAGGTCTGCTGGCAAGCTGTTTAATTATTTAAATGCTCTGCAAGAAGGTCCTGCTGCTCAGCCTGGCTTTTGCCTCTCTGATACCAGAGAAACGTACTGTTAGTGTGTGCTTGTTTTTCCTTTGCACGCAGCCGTGTACGCCAGCCGTGTCTGAACCCCTTTAAGAATCTCTGTTGTGAACAGCCTTGCTCATGCCTTTTTACAGCTGGTACTGAATATATTGTCATAAAAACGGTCAGCCCAAATTCTTTTGGTTAATCCGTGGATACTCCATCATTCAGCGTAGTTTATCTCAAAATTGTCGCGCTGTAAAACACTTCCTCTGGGGTTGCAGCTTTAGTGGTGGTTTTTAACATCATCTTTCCCAAGGCTTTTTTATCTGTTAAACAATTCCAGCTGGCAGAGGAGCACAGAGCACTTCCGTAAGTGTTCCCACGATCCCAAAGTGAGGAGCGTGACCTGTGACCACGTGCCCGCTTTCCTCCCTTGACGTTAGCAGTAGCGGGAGGTAGGGACAATACTTGGTAAGAAGGATCCCCTGCCTGAACTTGGCTGCTGGAGCTGGGCAGGCATAGGCCACCTAAATAGTACCTGTCTCTGGGGACTGAAGGGTTAGTAGCAAAAAGTGAGTAGTTTCCCCTTTCCCTGAATGTCTAATGAAGGTAAGAAAAAGGTTTTCAAAATCTTGGCCATCACTTTAGTGCACAAACGTGGTGATATTTGGCTCAGTGATCGATTTGGGGTTGCTTTCCAAGTTAAATAACGTCAGGCTCGTTTCAGCTCAGGACTTGCTTGTCACGTTACCCAAGTATTCAGAGTATGGGGGGTTTGTGTATGTTCCTTGAATGCGTCCTCCTTCAGTGACACCAGGTGACTGTCACAAACTTCTGTTCTTGGTGTCAGTGCATCCTGCTTTTCAGGCTGAAGGCTCGGATCTTCATCAGATTATTGCTGATATATGGGATTTGGCGCTTAACGCTGCAGGGCTGGAATGTTTTGCAAAGATGATGTCCTATAACCTGAACAAAATAAAGATATGGTCTCTCCAGACCCAGCTGTCTGACCTGCTGGCTGCAAAATATTTCTCTCTTGATAGTGAGTGGGTAATAAGTTTTAAGAACAGCTTCCATAATGGATGTCTACTAAACTGAGAGTCGCCTCCTTTCCCCAGTGCTAGGGTATCGCTGAATTGCAGGAAACTTTGCTTCCTGTTTCTCCCTGACCTGGGGACTGCTACTTGAATAACGTGCTAATGTAACTGCTTTAGTTTGGAAGCCTTTCTTAAATAAAAGTTTCGGAGCTTGGCAGGACACGGGAGGGAGAAATTAAAGCTGAGCTCATTGTGTATGGGTGGCTTGAAATGGCAAAGGAAGAAGGGAGGGGCCGAAGCAGAGAAAACAAACTGGCTACGCTTCAGCTGCCTGGTGACCTGCTGGTCAAGGAACTTGGGCGGATTTTGGGTGCTGTTAGGTTTTCAAGAAAGTGTTCATATCTGTTGGTGAGAAGGAGAACTAAAGGCTTTCTCAAGTGTCTCTGGTATTCTCTGTTGCACATTTGCTGACTCTGAAGTGACCTTTAAGGGTTTTTTGGTGGCAGAACTGGATGTGAGACCGGCTGCAATAAGCCCTTTGGAGTATGTTGCTGTGATTTCTCAAAATAACTGATGTCCCTGATTTCTCAGATACAGGCAGCTTTTGGTGTCTTTTGTAGCAAGAAGGAAATAACGGATCATACTTTGTGCATGTTTCATTCTGTTTTTTTTTATAAAGTTGAAGGAGGAGGAGAGAGAGCTTTGTGCTGGAATAGAATTTGTCTTGGATGCTATCTGTCTCAAACTGAATGGCAAAATACAAATGAGGAAATGTTAAAACTGCTTTGGGAAAAGGAACTTTCAGTTCCCTAACCCAGGTTATTACTGAGATGGCATGGAAAAAACATTTGCAGAAGCGTTGGAAACAGATCTTGGTGAGGTAAGGACTGGGCTCCTTTCCATCAACAGTACGGTGGCATGGCACCAGTTAAAGCTGCGCTCCTAAATCCGTAGTCTAGAACGCTTTTAGCAATACCAAGCTGATAATCTGCGATCAAATGGTACTGAGCTTTATTGAAACCTATTTGTGTTAATAAAAGACACTCTGCTGCTTAAACTAGAAACCGTATCTCTTGTACGAGAGGAGTCAAGAAGCACTGCAGTTCTTGTGCATGTGTGAATGTGATGTATTACCTGTACATGTCGTGACGGAGGGATGTTCTTGTTTCTGCAGAGTGACCAGCAGCTGGATTGTGCCTTGGATTTGATGAGGCGTCTGCCTCCACAGCAGATAGAGAAGAATCTCAGTGACCTCATTGACTTGGTGAGTATTGGATGCTCTAACGAAGTAATGGCTGAGTCCTGGGTGTGACAAAGATCCGGTATGCAAGAACATCTTCTGAAGTGTCTCGGAAGCGTGGTGGTTTGTTTCTCTCCTTGTGTTTTGGCAAGGATGAAGAATACAGCGATTGCCCAAACAATGTCAGGAATCTGTGTATTTATTTTGAGCAAGACAACAGATACTACTGCATATGCATGGACTTGCTTTTGGATGAAGGGTCATTAGCAGCTTTCTTGATGAAGTCATCACCAGTCTGGAGGCTGCTGTTTAGGAGAAGTAATTTGGGACAGTTTATACGAGGCTGCTGTGTGCCTTTGTACCGAGGTGTTGTCTCCTGATGAACTATCTGCCTGTTTGTAGTTTCACGCAGGACTTGTGCTGTAGGCACAGGGGATGTGCTACGACACGTGCTTCAAAGACGTTATAGAAACAGAATATGTCAGAACACTGGGATTCTGGAGAATACCCAGATCTGTTCATAACATGCCATATCAGGTGTTCTGCAGTCCAGTGAGTATCGAAAAGAAAACCCCTGGCCACCCATCTTGTGCCCGATACCTGTTTTCCGCTTGCTCCTGATACTTTTTTCCTTCTCTAGACTGCTAGTGAAGAACACTAACTGAAGAAGGATGCGTGTGTGCATTGCTTGTTGCGCAGGATTTGGTTGCACGTCCTGTGATGTGTGGTTGGGCTGCAATAGGCTAGTTAGTGTCAGCTGTCCCTGAAAGCAGTGCGTGGCACAGTTGCCTCTGGAGCAACTTAAAGTATTACTGAAGTATGGATTTAATCCGTATAGAACCCACTATATGGGTGTCTGGAAATGCTTGTTTCTGTTGTCCAGTCTGAATATGGGGCTTATTTCTGACCGAAGCGTCTAAATTTTTGCAGACAGAAGACATCGAGGCTGGAACAGGGCTGTTGCATCTTTGAATTAAGCCTTTCCTCTTACCTGTAGAGAGAACTACATCCCTTTTCTGTGGCAAGTCTGAATTTTATGCATGATGCTGACAAATCTTGTCCAAGGAACCCTAAAAAGCTCATTGTTCTGCACATAGCAGGTATTTGAGCTAGTACCTCTTAATTAAATTGTTTCAGTTGTTTTGTGTGCAGATCAGCTGCTTAACAGGTAAAAGTTCAGCTGAGGAGGTCCGTTCCTGAGCGGTATTGAGGCTGGTGTTAGCGAACTTGGGATGAGTCCCGTGGTTAAAAAGCTGTGGCTTGAATTTAGCCTGTGAATTAAATTTATCAAACTTGTATTTAAATACTGCTTTCAGTTACACAAGCCAAGGTACAGGTAAGAAAGCTCTGTGGGTCAGGAAAGAAATTATTCCCTGCAGGAAGGGATTATTTCTTTTTCTTGAAACCATTTAGTAATTGGCTACATCTGTACCACCAAAACTCTTGGCAACCTAATGCATCATTTTTGTGGCTGTTGCTGGAGGTAGGACACAGAATAACTAAATCATCGATATGATCTGGTGTGACACGGTTTTCTGGTGAAATCTGGAGGGCTGAACGGATAGCAGGGTTTGAGCAGCTCCAAGGACCATTCAAAACAGAGTTGTTTGGGGAGCTATGGTAAGCTTGACTGTATGAGTGGTATGAGGTTTTTTAATGACTCAGAAAATTGCTGGTTACCTCTAAATGTTGGAATTACTTTTGGATGGTGCTCATTAGTGCTCTACATGCTTTCCATCAGCAACACGCTCACTGGGCTTCTTTTCATATTGCAAGCGTAACACGAAACAGACCAGTTGGAATGGCGCTTGTTAGAAGGAGGGTCTGTGTGATTCCCACACTAGTCATTGCAGGCCCTTCTTTGTGGTGGAGAGGAAATGGTTTGTTAAATCCAGTGTGATTTCTTTATTGTTGAGACATCTGTAGGCCTCTTCTGCAGCCCACTCAGCCTGACCTCCACATGACTATACTCTAGCTAGACAAAAGCAGCGTATGCACTGCCACCTGTAACAGTTCCAAAAACATCATAAACCAGACTCAAGCAAATAGTTTTTGACTTTTTTTGGCAAGTTTCATCCAAACCTTTACAGCTGATGTTTTTTATTCTGTTTCCTCTACCATTACCAGACAATAACTTCCTTGAAGTAAAAGGTCAGACTCCAAACGCACGGCAGGCATGAGCAGGGTCATTAAACTTGTGACAGAATTATAAAAGGTGGCACTCGGGCTTCTGCTTCCTTCGTGCTCGGTTTCCTTGCTTCATTACGCTGCTGTGCTGGGGTAGGCTTGAAGCAGAGGCCCAAATCACATTGTTTTTCGTTGTGAAGTGTAGGTCATTACGTGAAGTCTGCTTGCAGCTCAGCTTGCCATAGTCTTTCTACAGGAATTGATCTCCAGACTGATGAGGGTAGCTACTGTTTTGATGTTTGCTTAGATCTATCGAAAAGAGATGAAAATGACTTGGAATTTTTGTATGCAAAAAGGTTTCCAAAACTACTGTGGTGAGAAGCTGATGTCTATTTCCTAGGCTTGTGTTCCTGCTGCGAAGGATAACTGCACTAAGTTCCCTCTCTGTGGTTCCTCTGCATGGTCAAAGCCACGCTCTGCTGCTACTTTTTAGTAGAAGAGCATCTTGGTGCCAATGCGAGTATATGGAATATGTTGAAGGCTGTATATTACTGCCCCCAAGTGTTGGGCTGATGGGGAAAGGGCCCAAACTTGAACATGAGGTAAAAGGGTGAGTGGAAGAAGAGACTTTTTGGGTCACTGGCCCTCCTCAGACCAGACACTTCTCATTCATTAGCAAAACAGTTTGTGGTTTGCCCTTTTACCACATCTGTTGTTGCATTTTTCAGGCTGCCGAGTCTCCAATTAGAGTTCATTAGGGACCTTGTCAATCACAGGACTCCAGAAGTCCTGCCTGAAGGAAGCTGTGCGTGGTGCTGGTAATGTGCCTTGGCATGGAATGCTCTGGTTGGAATTCAATTAGTCACTATTTGTAAATAGACTACTCAGAGGCTGTCAAAATGTACAAGAGGACTTCTAAATCTCTACAAAAAGAGTTTAGGGTGGGAATGTACCTTTTTTAAGGACCTACCTTTTTTTAAGGACAACTACTTTAAATTGAAATAATTTTCCATGTAGCTCCTTTGGAAACTGGTGTAACCGAAGCCTTGGAGCATCTACCTGTCAGCCAAGTCTGAGCTGTAAAGCAGTTCCCATAAACAAAGCGGCAAAGGTGATTGCACCGCTCTTATGTGGAGTTGTCGTGAGGATATGCCAAGTGATAGCACTTGTAAGGTTAATACAGATTTTAGTTGTGTAGCATAAATATGGTCTCACCTCCTTTGTTTCCTCACATTGTCCAGAAATTGCTGCTGTTGATATACTGTGCCGCTTGTGGAAATCTGTTGTGAGTCCCGTCTGTTCTCATCCCTTGGTGAAAGGGGAATATTAAAGGTATTTTCTGGGTGGAAGCGTTTCTTGTATCAGTTAAGAGTGCGATCTTGTTTTGGGCCACGGAAATCAGAGTGGCGTGAAGTAAGGAAGCTGGTAGAACTGGTTTATACTGAAAGATGAGAACAGCCTGAGAGAGTTGTCTTCCTGCTCCCTTGAAGTTGTGCAGTAAGTCAGTTGCTATGTACTTTTAGCTGTGTTCTAAGCTGCAAAGAAGACATCAGCTTTCGTTAGTGCTGATGTGGAGGAAGCATGCGTAGCGGTAGGGGTGTGATGGCTGGGGTCACGTCCTCCAGAATCCTTTTGGAGTAGGTTTTTTGCTTGTTTTTGTGTTTTTTTTTGGTTTTTTTGCAAGACAGTTTCCCTGATGTGTCCTAAGAGGAGCACAGTTCTGGAAAAGATGGAAGATGAAGTTGGATTGATTGTGCTTGCGGGCTTCGTGCGGCAAATAAGGGGTCTGTGACAGGATTGTCTTGCTGGCTTTGACTTGAGTATGACAGTTGATGTGCTCTCAGTCTTGCTAGAAGTTAGGCCAGTTCCTTTTGCAAGTATGAATTTCCTGCTGAGCATCTAATTTGGATATTTGCCTGTGTATATAATATAAATTAGGTGAAAAACATCTAGCTGGCTCAGAAAAATCAGATGGCCGCTGTAAAGCGGGGATGGAGAATCAGCCTGGCAAAATTGGATCACAAAATGGACAAGCAGACTCACCAGGAGAGCGGGGGTTTGCTCGCAGCCACAACTTTCTTCCTCTCTCTTCCCAGGAAGACTGGGAATCTTTATTATTTACTCCAATAATACTCAATATATTCCTGAAAGTGAAAGCTTTCTTGAAGTACAGGATGAAGTTGTGCTACCATGAAAGCATTAAAGCTGGAGTTCTTTACAGATACAGCAGTCAGCAACTGTACTGGTTATTTTTCAAGGCTCTGTTTGCAATTAAAGATCTGGGAGGTGATCGTCTTTTTTTTTTGCGCTCTCATCACAGGAGAATGCTTAAGTATATTTAGTAGAATGTGTTACTTTCTAAAAGGTCCCAGAGTGATGAATTTAATAATGTATCAACTTCTGATTTGGAAATGTTTGAACAATATATACTTGCCTCAAGTAGCTGTTGTGCTTTCAGGCAAGTCACAAACCTGCTTGCGTGCCTTTAGTAACTGAAGATATATGGAGCTAGAGAATTTATCCCCAGAAAACTGCATTGCTTGGGCTGCACAGACCGTAAAGAACATGAGAATGTGACTGGAGCTTTTTGTATTTTGAGTCCAAGAGCCTAAGCAGTACGGAGGAGAGAGATAAAATAATTGAATGCAGATGGCCAGCTGAACATCTAGTGAGGATGGAAGATGTTTTTAACAAAAAAAATCAGGCCCAGTGAAAACTTAAAACAGTAGAAGCAGAAGTGCATTGACAGCCTTGTGGGCTCAAAGCTGAGTTTCTGACCTGCTGTTCTTCATGGACTTCCTGACTTGAGTGGTAGGCTCCAAGCACCAGCACCCAGTCGGGTTTCTCATGCGAGGGTTATAGGCTAAACAAAGGGGCTCTGAATTACTCTGGGATGATTAGGAGCCAGTTTTCTGTTTGGTGAGCGGCTGTAAGCAGGAGCTTTTCCAGCCAGAAAAGATTACCTGTGGATATCTTCATGGTAATTTGAGATAGCAATTAATATATTTAAATTGTTAGCGTGGGGCTTGGCTTAGAGGTAGCAGCTCCATTTACTTGCATGAGATTGTAAAAGTGAATTTCACTCCTGGTTCCATATTCACTTTTTTCCTTTTAAGTCTAAACTCTGCCTTTTTTTCTTCCAGGCTCCTGCCACTGCACTGCTGCTGTTAGAGACCCTTAAAACATCTGTTTAAATATCTTTCTAAATGGGAGGGGAGATCGTGTGATGAGCTTGAATCCTAATCAGAAACCTATCTAAGCTCTTTCAAAGATGGGGTAAGAGCTAGGGCATAGAAACATCGCTGGAGAGAATTTGCCTCTGCAGGTCCCTTAATTGTTGCTGGATATCTCCAACACCAGCTGGACTCTTGACACAAATAGTCAAGACTTCCCAAGATATTGATACGCTGTGATGGCTCCTGGGACTTGTGACTGGTAATGAGATACAGAAGCCTTCACCTGCAGGTCACTAGTCAAAGTCCAGGGCAGTCTAGTTGTGCCTGCCAGATGGCTAGCTTTTGTTTCTCAGTAAGCTACAGAATGCTGAAGCTAGCAAAAGCCCTGTTTTATCCCACAAATCAGAGGAAGAATGCCAAGGATCCTGTTTTATGACCAGTAGTCACCTTTCGGAGTCATTTAAATGTAGTTCCTTGAGCTGAATAGAAAAAAAATGTGTAACTAATGTCACATTTCTGCTATGACATGGCTAACCAGATCTTGAATCTGCGATCTTGTTAACGTTTGCCTTTTTCCAGAAAGGCTGATGGGTTTAAATTTTGCGTTTGCTAATTCTTGCCGCGCTGGAATTCAGTGCAAATACTTGAGTAAAGCTGAGCTGTTTCCAATATCAATTACATCTGGTCTTGAACACAAAAGTCCATTTAAGCGTCATTTAATAAACAAAGCTTGACGAATGTGTGGCCCTTGGACATCTGATGGATCAAATTAAGGTTTAGCAATGTGTGGATTTGTGGGAGTGACTTTACTAGTGGTTTTAGGCCCGAGATGAGTGGAGCCAGGCTTCCTTCTTGAGTTTCCACAACATCCGTTAGGCCGTGTCTGTGTTCTGCAGGAACAGGAAATTCTGAGGCTGTGGAATGACTCAGAAAAATTATAATAATATTTTATTAGATGCTGGCCCAGAGGGGAGGAATCCGGGCTGAGAGGGGGGGTCGTTAGCCAAAATTATTATTTTACAGGAGTGCCGGGTAACTTGCGTGGGCTGCTCTTTGCGTTGGAGCCGTTTCCCCAAGTGATGAGGGCAGTGGTTTTCTCCACTTCTTTAATGATGTAAGTTGTCTGAAAAAAAAGCAACCCCAATTCTTAGGAGTACACATGCAATTAAAATACTTGCTTTCCTCTTTGGGTATGGCTTTTAATTAAAAACTGCTCCAGTCACATGTGTATTCGGATACCTGCATGTTGCAGACACAAATGGATCTGAATGCCGCCTTTGCTGAGCTTTTGAAGCTCGCTTCGTCTTCCTTCTGATTCGTTAAGGGAAAATGTGTTTCATTTTTAATTTCTCTGCATTTAGCATAGTTTTCCAGTACGTAAGGTTCCTGTGGAGGTCAGTACAGGCTGACCTCTGAATAAACATGGAAAAAGACTATTTCCAAGTACAGACCTCACACTAGCAATATTGCTGTTTCAATTGTAAACATGATTCATTTCAGTTGGGGCTGTAGAAGAAAGCAGTGAACTTAGTACGTTAGTAAGCCAGAACAGTCGCTGTCCTGAATATGTGAGATGCAGAATTTGATGCAATTCAGCCAGCATCATCAAAGCAAGGATGGAGAGTGTGTGTAAGGCGTGAAGAGCTGAAGTGCTGTTCTTGTTTGCTCTGAAGTCTTAGGTGTTTGTTGAATCCTATTTAAAAAATAATTCGGAAACAACTGTTCAGTTGGTAAGTTCCTTTAGCAAAATGTGAGTCAAGAAGGATTATTAGGTTAGCTACTCCAAAAAGTGTACGGTTTCGACTTTGGCACAAGTGATTATTTGTCTTGATAGCAGAGCAGTTGACTTAATTAAAACACTGTCCGCATACCTGGTTTGCTCTGATGGAGAATACTGTTACATGAAACAACAGAATCCTTGTTCTACATGCAGGAGGGTATGCTTAACTCACTTTTCATTCCGTTTTTCTTTCCTCTGTACTACACATTCATTGTATATCTCCTTGGAAAAAAAAAAAATAATCCCACAAACACAGTGCCCTGTTGCACGGTCTGTGCTTCTGAATGCTGCTGCTGTTCGGTTCCAGGCTGCACAGCTGAGCCTGGACCCCCTGAGATCCCCTCTCTTTTCTTTCCTAATTCACATTGAGGGTGGTCTCGCTTCATACAACCACCATAATAGATGATTGAGTGCTTATTTGTGGAAATACGGGTGCATTAGGGTCCGGAGTAGACTGTGGACCAAGTTAAATTAATGATGGCCGGTAGCTAAAGATGTAAGGTTGTGTTCTATGTTTGACCTGCCACTGCTTGGGGTGGGAAAAATGTTGTGTCAAAATAAAGATGGTAGCCCAGTCTTTGCTTATAAAACAATCCTCATAGCTTCAGTGCTTCCATCACAGTGACACTTACTTATAGTGCAGTGATGAATCGAACCAAATCACTGCCTTGGCATTTCATTATTTGGCCTGGGGAGTGGGTCAATTCTTGTGTTTCTAAATTTAAGTCCAAGTTCCCAATATAATGACAGTTGGAGGCGTGCACTCGGGCACCGGAGAGCATTTTGACTTTCCGGTTAATGTAGAACAAGCTGATAAGAAAAGATAACAATGCAAATCCGCTGTTTCGGACTGAAAACTCAGAGGATCGGTTGGCCTTCTAAGCAGAACTATCTTTGCTGGAATCAGAAGGTTTGGATGTGTTCTTGCTAAATACAGACTGAATTCCGGGAGAGTCTGAAGGAGCACAAAAATAATTTAAATGCTTTAGGAAGGTTTGATGCTTTACACGGGGAAGAATTTAAGGAAAGACATGTGCGTAGGGTAAAATAATCGCTCGGTGCTTCCAGCCACCTTAGCCTGGCTGGGCTGTCTCTTATCATTGCATGTTCTAAAATGCAAGGGACCTAAATTCAGAAGGAATCAAATAGTCTCATGAACATGTAGCTGAAGTGTTTAAAGCTGCTGATTACCTTGTTCAAATTACTGCGTTTGCCTTGTAAGCAGCTTTGCAACATAGAAGAGGAAGACCAATATGCATAAATGTTATAAATTCATTCTTGGAAAGGAAGTACAGCAGCTGTTGAAAGTTGTTGTAATAAATGATACAAAACTTTTTCTTTTGGGGTAACTGTGCCACCCTTGGATGTTTTCCTGATAATTAGAGTTACGTGAGTAGCTCCATCAGCTGGAATATCTCTGTTCTTTTTAGAAACACTGTTGAAATTTTCTAATACTTCCAAAGTAGATGAGTGGGGTTCATTCTGAGAGAAGGAGGAAAAAAAAAATATATTGCCTGAAGTACTGGAGAGTGCCTGTGCAAAAGAGACAATGGGTTTATAGCGTGCTATTACAATGGATTATTATAATATAGCGTAGTATTATGTTCTAGTGGTATAATGCATTCAGTGTTAAGGCTCTAGGACTAGCCACAGCTCTTGGAAATCAGAAAAGTGAGTATCTGTGTTACTAAATCATCCAGAGATAAGTTTCCTTCACCATTGCTATGTATAAATTAAGTAGATTGCATCTTGAAACCACTGTGTTAAGGGTTCCCTCTAGGCAATAAGAGATTGTGCTCTCCCACTGAGAGGCATGGAAACGCCGCGCTAGGCACGTGCGATTTTTAATAGAAAGTTAAATTTAAAAGTTATTTGTGTGGCTTTTTGTGAGGGTCTTAAATTCAGATGGTTATTAGGAGCTTTTTTTGCAGGGGAATTGACTCTGCCTTGAGTTTGGGATTTCTTTTGAAAATGCTTTATGTGTATATTTGAGTTAGAAGAACTTACAGCGAGTCCTCTTGTGCTCCCTCGCCGCACGTGTGGCGTAGGGCTTTTCCCAAAGAAATTCCATAAAAATAGAGTCTGGGAAAAATGCCACTTTTCTCCAAATTGTGTTTTCATCACTGTAACTCATTCTAAACGCGTGTCAGGGTGAGGAGCCCATTCCTAGACGCTTCTCTCTGTGCTGATGGGCAGCTGGCCAAGGAGCAGCTGAGAAGGAGGAACGTATTCAGCCGGTCACTCTTAGGAGCAAGACGAAGCACGGCTCTTAGTGCTGGGGTGCTTTGGGTCTTGTCGGGTGCGCGTCCGAAATTGAAGCAGTCATCTCAAGTTGCTCTTCGCCTGAACAGTCAACCTAAAATTAATAGCTTCGGAGAAGCAAAGGAAGAGACAAAGTGGAACCAGATGGGCTCGTGAACACGGATACATCATTTCACTTAACTTGTGCCACGACACTCCTGATCTGTGTCAGCTCCGGGGAGTATTAGGGTTGTCTGTTTTCAGAAAAAGTAAAGGTTTTCTGAAAAGCTGCTTGCTTCCCGTCCACTTGTATTTACTCAGTGAATGCCTAACGGTTTTGAGGTCGCTTCAGCCAGGTCTTCAGGTATCAAATGATGAATGCCAATGAGAAGCATCTAGCTTTATAGAAGTGCCCTGCTCTTTAATCTGGGCTCTTCAGTTATCGCTTGTTACCACGTTATGCTGTATATTGACCAAAGTGAAAAAAACCTCAAACTAATGTTTTGGCTTTTTCAACACAACCGTTTCTTGGTTTTTCTCTTGGTTTTATGTGTTTCCAGGGTGATTGTGTGGGTTGGGTGGTGTGTCTCTTGCTAGCCGCATCTCTGTCCTTCGGCCTTTCAGGGGTTTTTTTGGTCTTTTGTGGTCGCACTGTTTTATAGCTGTCCCTACTTACTTTGACTTAGTATCTTCTGCGTGCTAGTGCCTTGTACTTGGGATTAGGAATGTTTTCGTTTTGGGCAGTTTGGTCTCTTACATCACATCTAGTACATTGAAATAGTTTGTGCTTGTGCTTTTGGGAGCTGTTGCACCCCTAATTTGTTTTTTCTCTTCTAGGCTTCTTTCCTTTGAAATCATACTAAGCAGTTCACTGAATCAATGGCCTGAAGAGAAGAAAGCACCTTGCCATGCTGGCTTTATTCCTCCCTCCCTCCCTCCCCTTTTCATTTCTCATGAGTTGTGAATTCATCACTTCATGATTAATTTTACCCTGGATTGCCTTTTGTCTTCATGTTCACAATCGGGTTTTCATCTCTACGATGTCAAATGAAATGCAGAAGAGATTCCACATTGGTTATTTCTTTTATCTTCTGTATTACCGTGTTGTCACCGATATGTTCAAGAACTTACCCGTTGTCCTATAATCTGTTGTGTTTTACTTTAGTCCCTTTCCCTTGTGGGGAAATCTGGAAGGCTTTTCCCAAGGCAAACACACAGTACGCTAATTGTTTAGTAATAGCTCCCGGAATGATTTGTTGATCATCCCTAAGATGGATTGGGGCACACTGCTGCACGGGGGGAAAGGTGGAATTCCTGGAGGAAGCTGCTAGCGTGGCCAAAGCCCACAATACAGGAATATTGATATCAATGACGGGGCTGCCGTCAGCTCCAGAATAATAAGAGGCCATGGCATGGAATTTGTTTGATTTGCTTGTGTTTGTGTTCCCCACTAGCTTCGGGCTGCAAAATGTCATCTCGTCTCTTTGCAGTACATCAGAGCCTCTCTGCCACTTTAAAAGCAGATCTTGTAGTCTTTCCCCACATGAAATGCAGGGAGGCAGCTGGGATTATGAATCCATTAAAAGCTACCTGTGTAGGAGATGTATTTGATTTTATACCTGTGTGCGCACAGGCGCACACATACTTTTATTAGCCAACGTGGTAATGTTTGGCCAGCTGCCTGGAAACTATTCTAAACTCTGTCCGGAGTGGGAGCTTGTGAAAAATACGCTCTGGTGTATGGACAGCGTATTCTTTTAGCAGCTCCCTCGTTTCCACTCCATTATAAATATTTACCTTTATTCATCAGTCCTGGACAATCACTTTACTGGCCGTCGTTGGCAAGAAGCTAACATTGCGAATGTATATATTTAAGTGTACTGGACCACACTAGTGGTTAGGTAATTAAATCTGAAATTATTGGAGGTGGGAGCATAGGATTGTGTTGTAACTTAAGTGCAGCTTGCCTTTTTGGTTTTTTTTAAAGGATTTCTGGCTTTGGGACAGATGTGGGCTATTAATAAAGAAATCTGTTCCTAGCAATGCCAGTCTCTTTTAACCTTAATGTGTTACCCTCTCTTCCCTCCCTGTTTGTTTTTTTTTCTCCAAATCATCAGGTTCCCAGCCTCTGTGAAGATCTCCTCTCCTCCGTTGATCAGCCCCTGAAGATTGCACGAGATAAGGTGGTAGGAAAAGACTATCTATTGTGTGACTACAACAGAGATGGAGACTCATATAGGTGAGTTCATACCCAAAGCGAGGAACTAACTGATTTACTTTGTAAATGAGAACCTTGTGCCAGTATTGCAGTCCCTTCTCTCCCTTGTTCTTAGCCCAAAAAAAGAAATTAAACCCTTCTCGGCGATGAAGCTGGGACTGTTTCACATCCTCTTCTCTCGAGTAAGACACTGACGATAGAAGTTGTTCTTACTATTTCCCTAATATGAGAGGGCGTAAACATCTTCATCTCCAGACCTCCGTGGAGTGCTTCAGTTTCAGATAATGCCGTTGTATGGCTGCTAATCTGATGACCTTTGCAAGGCAGGTCCCCGCTGCCGGTCTCCAGAACAAGATGTGTTTTACCCTAGAAACCACAGTGTTTCTGCACACTTTCTTCACTGTGATTTGCAGTCATTCATTGAAGCCTAACACGTGATGATGTTAGCTTGTTAAAGGGGTGACCAGTGCATTTCTCTTAGTTTTTCTGTAGTAGAGTTGTATCTTAGAGGATTAAAACCAGTCAGATTGCTAGAAGAAATTACTCTGATGGCCTCAGCATGAAATTAAACTCTCTATTGTTGCCAGGTTGTAACATCTTTGGAATAGATAACAACAGCAAAGAGATGATGCAAGCAGTCAGTTCAAACAAAATCATCTTCTGCTTGTACAAAACAGGGCGGACTTGCCAGCTGGGAAAGGTTTTCACTCACATTTTTCAAGGAATTGAGTCTGACTTTGCATGTGCAATGTCATTAGTTCTCTCTGAAACTCTTGGCCCAGGCCTTTTAGCAAAGGAAAGGAATCCCTCTCTAGCAAAATGGCTAATTTATTCTGAGGACTGTAAACAAAACACCAGTGAAAATATTTGAGCAATATAAGCTGTATGTAATTATAATATAATGAATTTTGAAGTAGAAAGGGCTGTTATACTGGAATGGTACCATGAGTTTTCAGTATTTTGGCTGCCACTTTGAATGCAGTCTCTCTTTTAATGTTTTCATTCAATACCTTTCCATTGGGATGATTACAACTGAGTGATTGTAATTGCTCAACTATTTGTTGAGCACTTTAACCCCCACCCCCTTTTTTTTGCATTGCCTGTCTTTTCTTAATGGCTGTAGTGACAGTGACATAGTTCCAAAAATTTAATTAAGACTCACAAAGCTTATAGTCCAGAAACCTCTGTGAATATTGCATCACCTAGCTTTTATTCCTTTCTTATAACGAAGGGTGCTAGGCTGTGAAGTAATGACCACCATTCATCTTCTGTCCTGAGTTAACAGCTCAGCCATTCCACCGCTTTTGGTCGTGATGATGAGGGTTACTCCTTGCAGCTTCAGTGTAATAGCTTGCATTGTTAGTGGTAACAATTGGAACCGATCTATGGTGAGAATTTAGCTTTGCTTTGTGCAGGTTTGCAGTAGTGTTTTCCATTCATCTGGCCAGAACGTTTTAAGAATTTTATTTCAAATTCCAGAAAATATTTTAACATTTATTTTTTTTCTTTGGCTCAGACCATCATTGCAGAGGCAGGTAAACTTATAAAAGATTCTGGATTAATTGGTTTCAGTCACTTTGAGTTGCAGGAAAGGCACTTCCCTACATTGAAAGCATATCTGTAGATGATTTACACCAAGAACATGCCAAGCTTCATTTTGTCATAGAAGCAGAAGGAGGACACTGATAATGATGCAAAGTTTGACAGTGCATCTGGATTGTGGCTGAGTGTAAATCTTAATGAGTTTTTTTAACTATAACCTATTGCAGGTGGGCTGGGAAGCAAGGAGGTCTCTAAGGTGGAGTGTGCAGTCATCTTCTTTAGGGTCCTATTCAGACATGGAAAGTCTGTTCAACCTTGTACAAAAGAGCCTGGTGCCTTTTAAAAGCATTTATGCATTAAACTTGTATGTCTGGGTTGGGCAGATCTATGTGAGCAGCTACGTGGATTTAATTGGTTCTAAATTAGTACCTGGAATGGCGTTTTATAGCTTCCGCCCTCCACAAGATGTACTCACACAGCTGAATCCTCTCTGGCCGATGCAAGAGAAGGGATTAGATCCTGTATTTCCTGTGGATCTTTCTCACTGAAGTTCTCGTGTGTTTCTTGCCAGTCCCCTTGCATCTTGTTTAGGCTGTTGACATGAGCATCTCTCACCAGAGGGACAGGAACCTTGAAAAGGGCCTTGTTAAACAGTACTGTGACATGCTGCAATAACTAATAACGCTTGCTCCCCCTCCCTGCTGCTCCGTGTTTAATTAGTGCATGTGGCAGCCCTTTCTTTAAGGCTGGCTTCATGCTTGCCGCTGAAATTTGCTCCATCTCTTCTTTCTGAGAAGAAACTAGTTAGAAGGAAGCAGGAGAACTTAGGTTTTTAAAATCGCTTCGAAATTTTCA
The DNA here is from genome assembly GCA_013399095.1 of Psophia crepitans. Lineage (NCBI taxonomy): Eukaryota > Metazoa > Chordata > Aves > Gruiformes > Psophiidae > Psophia > Psophia crepitans. The sequence continues at coordinate 402,926 of VWZZ01003031.1, forward strand.
GGCCTTATTAAGTAATGGGGTTTCAGAAAAGCTATGTAATTTGTTCATATAGAATGGGCATAATGTATTAATTGCCAGCATTAAAGAATGCTGTTCTTTCTTTAAGCATTTTGATTCGCGCGTTCTGGATTGAAGTGATCCTTCCTTCTGGAATTGATTGGTCTCAGCTCTGTTTAGTGAAGTAAATTCTTTCCTTCAGCACAAAGCAAAAGCCTTTGAAAACCAAGCGATACTAACATGGGCATGTGTTAATCCCATTCTGTGCCTGTGTTCAGACACTGTTATTCATACCTCATAAAATCTGAAGTTGTTACTGGGAAGTGGCTCTTACACTAATTTAATCAATTAGGCCAAAATCTAAGCTTTTAAAAGCTTTTGGTATTTCCACAAAGATTTTTCAGAACCACACACTCGATGAGAAGTCCCAAGAAATATTATTCCCTGCCTGCAACGTGCTCCGTCCCCAATTATGGCGCACTTTGAACTAAGGGTCAAGTTTTCCTCTTATTGGAGAGGTTGCTAATTGCATTTCTTTTAATACTAATCCAAGGATTTCAAAGCATTGCGTGGACAACTGAGATTCATGCTACTTTGGCAGGAAAGGTGGAGCTGGGGAGTCAGAATTTCTCACTGGGAGTCAAGTTTTATAGGTTTGGGGTTTTTTGAGGGGCTTTACAATTCGACTGGGAATTAGCATTGAAAAAGGCTGCTGCAGGCTGTTGGGCCGTTCAGGGGATAACTCCACCGATTTCATGGAGCAGACACAGGGAAATGAATATTCTAATTTGCTTACCCATCACAGTTTACTCTTTCCTTATATTTAGTCAGGCTTGATTTTTCTTCATCTTGAACATGGGTCAGACCAGAAGGTAGGTTTGGGGAGGCTCGCTTGGATCTTCATAAATGGATGTTCTTCCAGTTCGTCGTTATCCCACTGGTGACTGTGGGAGCAGCTTTTCCTGCTTGTAGTCTCGCAGGCACTTCTGCGAGTGCTCCTGTAATAACAGGGGTTTGTGGGGGGTATCAAACAGCAGTGAGATCCGCACTGTGAAGGCAGAGCTTTTATTATTTTTTATTTTTGTATATAAGACTTCAAGGGCCTTGCCTTTGTCCGTACATTTCCACTCTAAGTATGTTTGATCACTCTATTAACACCAATCCTTATGGGGAATTTGGTGCCAACAGCACTGAAACCTGTTAGCTGAAACAAGAAACATTCTCTTTTAGGGAAATTAGAGGTCTGACTTTTGAAATTTAAGTGCTTGTCCGTCTGTCTTTCTTCAAATAGCCTCCATTTAAGTTTTTAAATGTGTCATGAGTACTCTTTCAGGAAAAAAGAAAAAAAAAAATGGGGTTGCGTTATGAGGGTTTTTTTAGGTGAAGTTGCTGCTGGCTCCAACTGTAATGGATCAAAACCAGCACAGTCTGTTAGCTAGAAGAGTCTCCGTTACAGACTTCCCTTAAATCCCGTTCCTGCTGCCTGCAAGAGAGATCCAGCGTTTACGATTAAAGTATCTTGACTGTGGGTTCCATGCTCACCACTCTCCTCATATGTGATGGAGAAGCAGAGTCTTCTGAATTTACAGAAAACAGTAGAATTGGTTTTTGAATCTGCCTTTTAAAATTTAGTAGAGAAAGAAAAAGGGAGCGCGCCCTGATGACCGCTGTGATTAGGGCGCACTTCTGTGTTGCCTGGCATACAGACCCTGGCTTTGCTTTTGCAGACTTCATGTTAGCAAGGTGAGCGCTCGGCCTGCCTGAGCTTCTTTGGTGCCACTTGGTTTTGGGCACCCCATGGGCAACACCTCGAGGGTGACTTCTGTGCGAATCTCTTCCAGATTTCAGAGGATTGTTAGGTGAAGGAGCACTGCTGTAGCTGTCAACTTTTCTCCAAAGCAACGGAGTTTTAAGCAACTGTTTTAAAATGAGAGCCACCACCTGAAAAACATTGCTCCAGGTGGATGTGACATAATGATTTAGCTTTTCCTGGTGTCTCACCTTTTGGGTCAGATGTGGTTGGGAGGAGCCAAATGTTGCGGAAGCATGAAGCAGAGGCTGTTCTTTGTGTTTTGCATGAAACAGATGTCAAAACTCAATGCCTTTCTGAGCAATGAATAACAAATGGCTACTGAGGAAAAGGCCCTTATGTATGGACTGCATTAAACCTAGTGCTCGTAGGCTGGAGTATTTTGAAATGTGAGTAGGTAAAGGGTGGAGGTACCTTTGTTTAAACTAGCAGTGATATATGTAGGTTGGTTATTCCGAGGAGAAATGAAAAGGAGAATGCAGGTTTACAGAATGGAAATTATAAAAGCCTCAAGCAGACAGGCAGAGGGTTCCATTAATCTTTTAATACCAAATCTTTCATTAAGAGCACAAAATCTCTTCCACACCTGCAAAAACCATAGTAAAGCCTGCAGCTTTACAGACCCTGTTAAATCCGTCAAACTCTTCAAACGTTTTGTTAATGTTACGGTGAAAGTAGAGTTTATTTCAAAGTGAAATAGTGCGGGAGAATTTGGACCTTAATTGTAGACAGCAGCGTCTGGCTCAGATACTCTCAGATCCCAAATAAACTACACAGTCTATTTGTATTTGCATGAAAATAATTTTAAATATCTAACGTGTGACAGCGGAGGTTTAATTTTTGAATATTTAAAAAGGAGCAGGTTCAAACCCAAGCATGATTATTTGTATAGCAGAAACCAGAAGACGGGGAGTGTTGTATTGTACCTGGGGAAACTTTGAGGGGTCAGTGTTCCCTTTTTGTCACTGTTTGACTGTTGAGGGGAGGTTCTTACAGACAGACTGCTCTCAGTGCCTTTTGGTTTTTTGGAAGTTCAGCATGTGTGGATCAGGTCAGACCTGCCCCCTGTCGCAAACCTTCAGAGCTTGTCTCAGTTCTCTAACTGTCTCTCTTTTCCTTGTCTCTTTGGCAGATCACCGTGGAGTAACAAATATGATCCTCCCCTGGAAGACGGTGCCATGCCATCTGCTCGCCTGCGCAAGCTGGAGGTGGAAGCCAACAATGCCTTTGACCAGTACAGAGACTTGTATGTCAGTTCTCCTGTACAGAGCCCTCTGCTTTCTTTGTTTCCTTCGGCAGGCGTGCAATACACACCATGAGTCTAAAACGCGGTCGCTAGCCGCCTCTGAGAGCGGCATACCAGTGTAGAGCAGAGGAGGAAGGGTGGGCAGCCGCTGGTCTGCTGTGGGAAGCCTATCCTCTGTGATTTCACAAAAATGTGATCAAATTTGTCAGCTGATGCTAAAGGCAGATGCTGAGGTGCTCTCCTGCCTCCCTCCCTCCTTTAACAGATTAATGGTATCTTTGTCCTGAAGTGACCTGTGTTCTTTTTGATCTTGACTAAGTTCAGTCTTAAACCATCTGCATTTTCCATTCCCTCAAAGTATCTGTATATATAGCAGCAACTTTCACATCTTCCAGTAAAATGGCAGGCACTAGTATACCGAAATGCAGCAGTCGTATGGGCATTAATCTACATCTGAGGCTTGTTTTAGGCCCTGTCTTGTTAAAGAGGTGTAGAGCAAAGGAATTAATGGAGCATGGGTAAGATACATGTAGATCAGGCAGTGTCTCTCTTTTTTAAAGCAGCAATAGGAAACTGTCCAGGAGACTTGCTGGTCTTGCATTACGGTCACATTCGAGGTTTTGAGATGTGATCAGGTTTAGCTGTTGTCTTTGTAGATTGTGGAATAATGCTAAATATATAATAATAATGCTAAATATAAAAAGCAAGTGTGTTTTGCAAAGCAAAATGAACGTACTGCTTTATCCAGTAATGGGATGCTTGCTTGTTGGAGCTGCCTAATGACCGTGAAGAAGGTGAACAAACCTCATTGCTGCTTCGCGTTGCCCAGAAATGGAGATAAAACACCTCCTTAGGTGTACTCATCATGTGTCACTGTGCTGTTATAATGCTAACCAAAGCAGGTAAACAGTCACTTTTGCTGGATTTTCTACTCACATTAAGATGTGGCTCCAATTAAATGTAGCCTGTCCAAATGTGTAATCTTCTGTTACGGGTATTTTTACTGATTTCCATGCATGATTTTCATAGGTACCCAAGTTCTTTTGCGTGTAAACGGTTGTTGTTGTTATCTGAACTTACTGGAAGAAGGGAGTTTTGCATGTGCAGCAAAGAGGGGTTTGCAGTTGCTCCCCAGGTGCAGACCAGACCAGGACCAGTAGGTTTTTTTTATACACTAAGATGAAAATGAGTAGATTTATGGACCCAAGGTTGTCTGTGTAAATCTGTCTCTGATCAGATGACCGTGAAGTCATGGCTGGATACGTTAACCTCTTTAAAAAGTTTTAATTTGCAGGAAGGAAAGCGCGGTACAGTTTACTCTCAGACTTCGGTGCATCTGCTGAACGCTGTTCTGCATATGGTACAACAGTATCTTAATATATTGTATGGCAGTAAAAGGCACAATTATATCAAATTTCATCTTCCAGCTTGTCAGTCCGAGTTTTAGAAGCAATACGTTGTTAGAGGGGATACGGGGGGGATTTCTCAGAAAGACGTCGTTCTCCTGTCGCCAGCCAGAAAGGACAGAGGCATTATGGCTCGCAGTGTAGTCAGACCAGATAAGCGCATCTGTCAGCACAGTCCGCTGGGGTGCATGTTATGACCTCAAAAATGTGTCAGGAAAAGAGCAGAAGGATGGCTTACGTTTTGCTGAGTGGTGTAAAAAACTGTGGCATTTCTGGAAAGAATTTGCAAAGTTAGGGAAACTTAACCTGACCATTTGAAAGGTTCCTCATGCTTGAATTGGAAATGATCTGTACTTCACCTACAATAGAGATTTGGGTAGAAACGTGCTTTTGTTCCAGTGCTTGGACTCTGCGTTGCTTTAATAAAACAATTGGATTTGGGGTTTTGACAGCAAAAGCTTCACTTTTACTTGGAGACTGGGGGGGAATGAGGTGGGGGTAACAAGTGCCAGCTTTTGTCACTGCTCCTTGTGAGTCTTGCCAACGTATCAGGTTGGGAATGACTCTAACAATTACCGGTGTAACAGCTGCTGGAGCCCTGTGGAGGAGTGAAGTGTGGGGAAGGCTGTAGTGGGAACAAGATGGCAATTGCAGTGATGTCATTTCCATGGTCTGCTAGGGCTGGAAATTAATCCTGTGTACCCACTGTAAAGCCAGAAGTAGGTCTGAGCCACGTGGTGTCGATTAAAGGTGTCGGTGGCCGCCTGGTTTGGCAGCTTGCAGGGCTGGGAAAGGAGTACATGATGCATCGGTTCCAGGACAAAATTATCAGTGTTGTTTCAAATTCCAGAGCCAGTGACAACAGAGCTTTCCCAGCACTGTGAAATATTTCAGGCTTGTTTGAAAGCGTTGATGTATTAATCAAAAAAAATAAGTAGCGTGCTGGCAGTCTTCAGTACTGTATCTTTTGTGAAAATTATGGTTTCTGTTACATGGGAAGATTTATAACAGCTCCACCTTCCAGTAACTGTGTTCCTTTTGTAGGCAGCGTGCTAAAGGTTTCCTGGATTGACCTGCAGAGAGTTGGTTGTCTGCGTTCACTCTGGTGGGATGTCTGTCCAAACAGACCGTTCGTAGCAATCTAATCGATACTTCGCATTACAATCTCTCCCTTGAAAAAAAAAAAAGGCGAGTTTAGGTGCAGCAGCTGGTGCGCTGTTGGACTCTGGGCTTGCACTGCGGGTTAAGAGGATGAAGATGGTGTTGAGAGAAGCCTCTGGTTTGACATGGGGTTTTTATTCAGCCGCCCCTGAAGAGCGTGTTCTTTCCCACTCTCTGCGGGGTAGTGAATGTTTTTGAACAGCTTTTGCTGCGTTTTATGGTAGAGAGGTAACAGTTAATACAGAAAGAATCTTATGTAAGCAGTCATTCACAGAGCACACCGGGCCCCTCTGTGCTTGAATTTCCTGGGCTGTGAGATATTTTATTCCTATAATGAGGGTTTCTGCTAGGTTTTTCAAAGCAGTTTGTGGCTTTGTTTCCAGCCTTGCTGAGCTAAACTGCTGGATCTTGTGCTTGCAGAGTCAGCTAGCCAGTACGGACTGCCCGTCGCAGAAAGACCTTGTGTACTGTATCACCTTGTGAGCTCTTGTTTCTGAGCCAGTGCTCTGTATGGTGCTCCAGCAGGGAGTGGAAGAGGAAGATGTTTCCTTTTTATAGAGAAAAGAAAAAAAAAAAAAAGATGCTTTGCAGAATATGTGCTATTCCCACTCTGCTCTTGCTCGGTACACGGTCCAAGCTTCCTTAGGCTTGTCGCCCAGTTTACCTTTACGCACAGAGTTCATCTCGGGCGTCTCCCAAGATTTCAGATAGTTTCAGTTTTTCCTTGTGTCAGTCCCATTTGGCCCACATACCATTCCTTTTTAGATTTCTGGTTTAATCAGGTGTGATAAGTATCCACCTACATTTAATGAGTCATCAGCATGTATTTGCCATTTCCCAAGAGGTTGGCACCTGCTAGCGTGGGTGTTTTGAGGGAAACAGCCTGTTACGAGTTTGTTAACAGTTTCTGTGAAATAATCCGTGCAGATTTGCTCATTGCTGACTAGTCTTCAACTTGAGTTTTGTCCCCAAAAGCTTTTTGGCCAGCACACTGAGTGACTGGAGCGTGAAAATAAGTTTGGAGAAGTCTTGTAGTATCACGTAGAGTTGTTTCAAATTGTGAAAACTTGAAAAGAAAAATCTTGCTGAATCTTCAGTGCCTCCTTACCAGCGCTGAGTTGTTCCCTGTAAACATCTCTCTTCATGCAAGTACCTAAAGGGGCTGCAGGAAAGCTGGAGAGGGGCTGGTTCCAGGGCAGGGAGGGGCAGGCCAAGGGGAAGGGCCTAAAGCTGCAGGAGGGGAGCTGGAGCTGAGCTGGAAGGCAGCAATCCTTCCCTGGGAGGGTGCTGAGGCCCTGGCACAGGGTGCCCCGAGAAGCTGTGGCTGCCCCTGGCTCCCTGGCGGTGCCCAAGGCCAGGTTGGATGGGGCTTTGGGCAGCCCGGGCTGGTGGGGGTGTCTCTGCCCATGGCAGGCGCTTTGGAACTAGATGGGCTGTGAGGTCCCTTCCAACCCAAACCATTCTATGGTTCTATCTCTAGAGTTGCCCACATTTTATTTCTGAAGGCACATTTGTGTTTCTTTGAGGGATGATACTGCACACGTGTTAAGCAACAAGCATATTTCTTGGTTATCTGTTTTACCAAAATGCATGTTACTTTCCCAAAAAACAGCTGTTTAATTTTGATCTCCTGCTGCCAGGTTTAACTCAGACACTGCCTGAAGCTAGTGCCCTGGTATGTTTTTGTTCAGTAGGTTATTATTCCCAGATGGAAGGCTAATATCTTACACCACTCAGTTAGAGCCTTGGCTCTCCACTTCCAATATCATGAAGATAATTCCTTCAAACACATGGTTGTAATTTATTGCCCTTTACTTGATGTGTGTGCGTGATTGATTGAAATCAAAGCATAATGAGGACCAGGGCATCTGGGTAAATCTATCTATTTTAGATTTGGTGTTCTGTTGTTTTGGGTTGGAGATAATCAGTGCTTTAATTAAGTAATCTAATCGCTCTTTGTTGTCTGGATGAAATTGTTGCTGAAGTGATTAAATAGACCTCCCTGGGGAAGGATGCTGCTCATCTGAGTGTTTCTACAAACAAGACAAGTTCTGGCAACTTTGGACCAGTTTAGTAAGCTGACATACTTTTAGAAAGCTACCCCTCACCTCTTTCTTTCTTGCGTTAAGTTGGATTTATTGGTACTTTTGATTTTTAACAGCTGTAAGTAAATAATAAAAAAAAAGATGAAATACTCCTCCTAATCATTCTGCTCCTGAAAATGTTTTTATTGATTAAGATTTTGAGGGGTCTCAACAGAATAAGCCACAAAGCCTTTTGAACTTCTGCTTCTGTCTGTGTTTTGATGCAGATCCATTTTCAATTTGTTATATTAGAGCTCTGGACAAGGAATTTGGTAGGAGCAGAAGGAGGTCTGGGAGAGGATTGACCTCTGAAATATCTTCATTCTGTGTAATCCTCTTGTTATTGAATTTTGGATTGGAATCCTGTCCAAAACGGAGTTAGTCACTGAGATTTTTGATGGCCCTAGTGCTGCAGATGGCACCCCTGCCAACCAAGTGTTCGCAGTCCTCCCTGCAGCATAGGTACTGCCTAAACTGAACACCCCTCACCTCTCTCTTTCCAGCCGGCGGAGGAAAAGCGACAGGAATTTCCTGTATGCATGTGTCTTCAGGAATGTGTAGATTCAGGGGCCTGTTGCTCGAGAGCTTGAAGGAGCCGCTGGTCAGGTACAGCCGCAAGGTCCCAGTGGCAGACAAGCTTACCCTTTAATTTTTAGAGTGCTCAGGGCTGACTTCTTGATTAGTGTGTTTAATCTCACTGAACAGCCTCGATCTGCTGAACTTCAGGGGTGTCTCATTTTGGCTCTGTGGCTCTTTGCCATTGAAATCCTTGCAATCATCTCTGCTACCCAGTGTGTTCAGATGTCCTCTATAAGCTGCTGGATACCTTTCCCTTTTTAACTTTTTACCCTTTTTCTTAGTTAATTTTGGCTTGAACCATCTCTGATTCTAGCCTTCAGCTACTTGTCTTGATAAGAAAAAATAATGGCAACCCTCTATTAGACTCCAACCCTTTCAGGGCGCTGCTATAGTTTGTAATATAATTTCTCCTTCCCCGCCTTTGTGTATCCAGTTACCTGGTGTGATAGACCGTGAGATCCTCTGAGCAGCGTTCGTTCCTCTCCAGTTTTGAAAATACTTGGCACTTCTCACAAGGTTTGTAGCAGTTGCTGTATTTATCTGTTTGACCAAATTTGATTTATTTTGTGTGCGGAACAGCGCCGATTCCACCGAGTAAATAAAAGGAGAGCTCCAGATGTGAGAGAGGTAATTAGTGTGTTGGTTTTAGCAGAGCCTGGCAGTGCTCATGCCCGTAGGTGTGCATGGGGGAGCGGTCGCTGGGCTTCGGTTCCTGCAGCCTGCAGTGCAACTTTCAACTCACAAAGTGATTAGGCAGCTGTGAGCTCTTTATATAAGCGTTCAGTCTGTGTTTAGATGTAAACCTAGTTTGCCTAAACTAAAAACCCATGGAAGGCTTTGAAGTGACTTTATTGCCATTAGCTCACTGTTCCTCATTAATGGTTACTAGCCCTTTGTGATGGCTTTCTCTTGGGCATGATAGTTACTGCGGTTTTCACAGCAAGGGCCCTGCAGATTGAATCCAGATGCATTTGTTATGCATCCTAGCGCTAAGGAAACCTGACTTTCCATCTCACTGCTGGCTAGGGTTTTGCACAATAGGGTGTGACATCAGGATTATGTCATCTAGGAGACTCTTGCCTCCGGGTTAGACTGATAAGTACAAGATGAAGTCTCATAAGACAGACCTAAACCGCCAAGATGCTCGCTGCTTTAATGTTCGCGTGCTTTTAAAATGAAAACCATGATGATCTCCCAAGGAAATTGTTTAGATGTGAGAGTAAACAGAGCGGGGTTGGGGTCCCTTCCTGAACTTGCCCATGGGCAGCTCAAAACTCAAACCAGAATCAATATTGAAGTTGTTGATATATATTACACAGATCAGAGCAGACTTAGGAGAGGAAAAAAGTAAGCACACTGTCATGCCACAAACACGAAGCTAGTTGCTTTTCATCTGATTTATTATTTTATCTTTCCTTGGGTACTTCATTTTGGAGCAGCTCTGCGCAGACTACATTCTTGTCTTCTGAATCCCAGATCCTCAGCGGAGGAGGAGTTTTTCCCTTGGGTTCCCACGGTTCTCTGTGATTACATAAAATCTGAACACTGGAGAAGGAAAGCTTGTATTAGGAGGTCAGCACTGATGATGCAGCGCTATCCTCAAGCACCGTTCTCCGAAGGTTTAAAATCCCCAGTAAGAAATTCCTTACGTGCTTTCAAAAATGGAGCAAGACTCAATTTTAAAATCTCCATTTATTCTGATCGGGAATTTGAGAACTGATTAATAATACATGGCCGTGCTCAGAGATGTACCTCGTGCTCTCACGAACGCCCAGTGTTTTAACGGTAGAAAATTGGAGTAACTGAAATAGTGGCCACGTTGTAGCACATCTGACAAATACCTATCTGAAGGAGGAAGAATGTCACATGAAATCTGTAGTCTGCACAGGCTTTGGCAAACTTACTACATGACACAGAAGACTTCTGCTGCTGTCTTTTCCCCTCCTACCCGTATTTGAATTATAGCTGGCAGCATCTAAAATGTGTCAGACTGTCGGAGGATGAAGCAGGGGGCTGTCTCTGCAGAGCTTGCTGGTCCAACGGATGGGCACGGGTGAAAGATTTGTAAGCAGTCGGCGCTTCCTGGTAGTTAATGAACCGGTTACGCGTTTGGACGTGGTACAAAGTGACCCATTGTCCTGCTTATTAGGTGGCTAATGGAACTGTTTCCAGGTGACTTCTCAAAAGGGATTTGGTCATTAGTTTCCATCTGCCAAGAGCGATGGGTTGGTAAGGAAAATGTGAGCAATACAGAATTTTTTTTTAATAATGAATGATATTAGAAAGCACAAAATGGGAGGTTCTGGGAGATTTTTAGCCTTCAGGATCCCATTGTTTGGGTACTGTTTGGATACTGTTTTCCTTCCTTACGCTTCACAGCTCCGCTTTGCAGTTTGAGTCATCCCACCATGGTCCAGATGTGTGCTTTTAAGTACAACTGGCATTGAAGTTACACATACCTAACTAGATCGGTATGTTTGCTCGAGGGATTTTTGCACCTGTGTGTGCTGGAAAGAATTTCTGTAAAATACCTGTGCAGAGTCCACAAGCATACTTTGGGCTGTGTTCATAAACTGTGGGGAAAAACAGCTGGTCTGAATACACAAACATTTTACCTTGTTCATTTTAAGTATTTAGGTGACATTCTGAAAGTGTTACACAGCTGCACTCCTGGGACCAAAGGAGGAGGGAGAGGAATTGTAAGTCTCCTGTACTCACACCAGTGGGAGCAGTGTTACATCCTGGTTAGTCCCTGGTCCCAACCTGTCCTTCTAATTAAACAACAGGTTCCTGAGCCTCTTTATTAGAAAGCTGGGTGAGGGGGACACAGGCAATGAAATTGTTTAGTGACCACTCTGATCTCTTGGTGTTCTCCTGAAGACTTTCTTTCCCCTCGCTTGAGCTACAAGCTGGCAGGTGGTTTGAATGAACGCCTTAGCAATGGTTTGGGTTCACTGCAGGGTGGGTTGCTGAAATTTGCCACTTCCTTCATATTTCTGTTTCTGTTTACATGCTGCTTGGGAAGTGACAGGGTGCAGGCATCCGGGAGGGACTTGGCAGCAACTGAGCCAAGTCACTTGCCATTACAGTCATCTGTTTTAATAATGGTTGAAGTGTCTCCTTCTTCACCAGATCTTTTAGGTAGCGGGTTTGGGTTGCTGTTAGACACTAGCGTCTCAGGTTGTGCCTTCAGCCGTTGTCACTCTTGAGCATTCAGCTGCAAATGTTGTTACAATATTTTCCTTTGCAGTAGTTTTTTTTAAATGACAGGTTTCTCGGAAGTCTGATCTAAATAGATGGAGACATTCCCTTTCTATGCTGAACTTCTGTAGCTGGAAGAAATAGCTATGCAACCTTGAGGGGGGGGGGGAAAAGCGCAAATATATTTTGCTGCTTTGAACGAACCAGTTAGAAACACTGTGCAACTCTTTTGAAGGTTTGCGTAGCCAGCCAGAGGTTCCGGGTATTGGTACTTTGGCATCAGGGTTTCGTAGCTGAGTAGTGCTGCGAGAGCCGTAAGCCAGATACAAAAACCCACCCAGCGTCTCTGGCTCTTGGCTGCTTACTGGAAAAGACACAAGTGTTTTTATGGATGAGTGATTTGGTTCTGAAGTGTAATTGAAAGTCATAGCTTGTTTTTATTGCTGTGGGGTGGAAACTCGTTTTCTCAGTATAGGCTCCAGCATTCATTTGCAAAGCTTGCGAGAAGTAGGATGCCGTCAGGAGAATTACGGACCTTTCCTCATCCATCCTTTAGCAGTAAAACAAAGTGATTCCTCTGTCCTCCTTTCTGGGGGCCTGTGCTGGAAGCTGGGGGATTTCCTCCCCATCGCATCCCTCTTGGAGTTACGGCTTTGTTCCGGCCACAGTCTCTCTGTTTCATGGATACAGCTCGAGTTCCTTAAACAAGTTTCCATCCTGTGTCTCCACCCGCTTAAACTTCAAACACTTCATAAAGCTTTGGATCGCTCTTAGCTTAAATATTTTCTTTTATTCTTGCATTTGTAAAGTAGGTCAGTCTTAAGTCTGACATTTTTTGCATGAAATGACTTTTTCCAGGAGTTCTGTGGTTGATGAGTAACGGATATAAAACTTCAGTGTTTGATCATGATGTTAAAAGTAGAATTGATTTTGAGTGAAACGTTATTCTGAATTTTGTGAAGAGAATGAATGAGGATTACGTTGGGCCTTATACCTTTTAGTCACCTTCCTGGGCAACTTCTATAAAAAGTGATTTTACCAGAGATGGAAGAGCACTGGCTGTCCCCAGAGAGGACAGGGATATCAACTGGCAGTGTTTTGGCTGTTAATAAAGGAACATGACAGCCATAAGACTATGGTTTTTTTCATCGTTTTATAACAAACTTTTGTCTGTAGGTAAACCCGGAGTACATCCCGGAGAGTTAAATGTCCTCAAGCAGAAGAGGAGCGATTGCCTCGCTTTGAATTGCTGTCCTTTGAAAATGGTTTATCCTTTTGGGGACGTTTCTGAGGTACCCCAATGCAAATTGGAGTTTTCCTCCTCTTGGACGTGGCAAAAGCATCTGCTGATTGCTTTGTGCTGAGCCTTGGACGCTTTGGGAGAGGACTCGAGCTTCTAAAGAAGACAGATTGCCTTTCAGAACCGCTGTTAGAATAGAATAGAATAGAATCATTAAGGTTGGAAGTGACCTCAAGGATCATCTAGTCCAACCATCCCCCCACCACCTATTACTCACTAAACCACATCCCTAAGTACCACATCCAACCTGTCCTTAAACACCCTCAGGGATGGTGACTCCACCACCTCCCTGGGCAGCCCGTTCCAATGCCCGACCACCCTTTCAGAGAAGAATTTTCTCCTCATCTCCAACCTGAACCTTCCCTGGCGCAACTTGCAGCCATTTCCCCTTGTACTGTCACTGTTGTGCAGGAGGATAACGTACCACGAGCCGGGGTATCCAGAACGGGCAATCAAAGAAAATGATGTTCGACCCAGGAGCTATGTGGTGCTTTAAAAGTGTTTTGCTGCCGCTGCGGCATGTAACTTGGATGGGTCTGCGCTCTGGTTTGCCCATCCTTTTCTTTGACAGAGAAGACACCAGCTGATGCCTTCCAGGAACCTTTTCCAAGCTGCTTACCTGTCCTCCTTGGGTTTTAATAAGTGCTGCTTTTTAATCTGCAGTGGAGGGGGTTCTTGGAGGTAGTCCAGCCTTCTTGCGGCAAATCCAAGTTCATGAACGTAGATTTAAATTCCTACCAATCCGTCTGTCATCCAGTTTTCTATTATGTAGCAGCCAGTTAACCTGTAGCACTTCTTTATTTTTCTTGAAGAAAACAGGTTTCAAGGAATGTTCACCTCTCCAAACATGACTTTCCTGGGTTTAGTCTTTGGAAATCCCACTTCAGTGCATTTTAGTTGCTGTGTGAGGAAAGGTGAACTCTAATGTAGTGATCGATGGTATGCACTCCTCTTTCATGGGGAGAAAATATATTTTTTGGAGTGATTATATATTGCTGAAGCACAGAGGAGGCTTTAGCCAATATATATCCCGGCGTGCCTTGGATTCAGAACGGTTCAGTCGCTGGCATTGTTGTTTGAGTCTCAAGATACTGGATCTGGCTATGGCAAAGCGACTTTATTGAAATAGCATGTTGGTATTTAAAACAATATTAATACTATATTTGATTCATTAAATATACAAAGGCAAGTTAAAGCGTTTCCATGTGTGCACTGTTAGTTCTGGCGGGAGGTTCTTCACATGGTTTTATGTGGTTTCAGACAACATTTTAGCACATTCTTAAAATACCCACAAAAGCCTTTATGTAAAATCTCATAAAGGTGAACCACATAAAAATAATTTTTTTTTTCTGTTTCATGTCATTAGGATCAAAGTACAGTAGGTAAGAATGAATTTCCAAAAACCTTGTTTCGGTCCCTCTCTTAATTGATGTTTCATGTTTGTAGCAAGCTCATAAAACGGGTAATGGGGAAACTGTCTGTACACACTGTAATATTCTCAGCAGCTGCCAGTTCATTTGGAGTGAGTTCCTTATTCTATATATGAATTTATTTTTATTTTCTTTTTTAAGCAAACTTGCTGTGGAAATAGACACAGAATAGCTTCTGCTCCCTGGCCTTTGATTCATGCTGCCTGTTTGTCAAAGGAAGGGTCACTTAGATTGGAACTGAGGCTTGCTGCGGGACTGAAATTCCCATTAACTGCATTAACCAAAATCCATTTGCGAATTCCCCGGGGGATATAAAAACGGGTATTTGTTGGTTTGTTAGGTTTAAATTGCCTGCTGGAAGTCTGGCTTTAGCGTGCCTGTGGAGCAAAGGGCTTTCCTTTTTTAATGGTGTATTATCAGTGGCCTGACAAATGTTGTAGGACAGTGCTGTGCATGTTGGTTACTTAAATGCTTGGTGATGAGTAGTGGTAGTGGCCCATCAAAAATAAAATGATGTGGTGAGTTAGTATGAAGTCATATACCCCTCCTGGGGTCAGCGTTATTTTCGATACAGCCTCAAATGCATGCAATTAAAAAGAATTGGAGCACTTTTGGTGACTCTGCCTTCTTGAAACAACTTGCTAGACTGATCTGTAAGTGCAGAGAAAATGTTGAAAGTGCCTGTTGTTTGCATTTCATTTTCCAGTGTCTTTTCTCCTGGCTTGTAGAAAAGGATGAGTTAGTGTTCTTGAATCTACAATACTTCAAGCTAATGCTTGGAGTCCAAGATGGAGCAGTAAATCAACTCTTCAGTGCCGTTAACAACTGTCGGGCTCGTGCTTAGAAAGGAGGGGAGCGGTGTGAAGGTGGGAGGGTTCAACAAGGTTTTCATGTTGGTGATGAGTGATGCTTTCCTTTCTTGCGGAAGAGGAGAAACATGCAGTCGCCTGCAGATCTGCGTGATCGTGACGGCAGGAACATAGAGCAGTTTAATCTGTGCGACTCTCTCCCAGCTTAGCTGCTGGGAACGGTCGATCCTAGCAGCAGCTCATGGCTTTGGATGATGAGCCTTTCGCTCTCCTCCAGACAATAAGTTCTCGGGTGTTTTGGCTGCTTTCTGCATCTACTTGCAGAACGGCAGCACGTGCTCGGAAGAGAATAGAAATGTCTGACTGTTAAAGTGTCTTGTCACTGAGCTGTTGGCTCAGCTGAAGCTGGCTTTCCTCCTTTCCGTAGCTCTTTGCAGGAGATGGTGATTCCGTGTGGCACAACTTCATCGCTGAGACCTGAGAGTTGTGCGCCATCAAAGAGTGTATTCCCTTTTGTGTGATACTCCTGATGGCTCGTTGGTAACTTGAGAACGGGAACAGTTGGGAAAATGCTGTGGGTTACACTTTTGGTCTTCTAGAAGCCAAAATTCTTTCTTGTGCATCTTCCTTCCTGCAGTGTTGGGTTCTTCACCGTTATTTTCAAGTGTGTCTTCCACCTGGCACACAAGGAGCCTACCACTGGTGTTATAAAGGAGGAGCGGGGCTCTGCAGATGTCAGTGCTTTGTTAGTTTTCCAAGAGTGTACCTTTTGCTACCAGAAACCCGAGATCGAGGTAGTCTAGCTTACTTTGTATTGTATGCTGTATCTGACGCTGGAATAATGTGTAAGCCTCAACAGCATCCCTGCATTTCTAAGAACCTTGGTTTCAGCTCAGCTCCATTTGCGATAAATCAATAAGCCAGCTTCACGCAAACCTTTGAGACAGCAGCATAAAGCTACTTACTTGCTCCCTTTTGTCTTAATTAACGGACTTTGTTGTAAAGAACTTCCAGACATTACCAATAGCAAGAGAAAAGGAAAAAAACCAACCACCCAAAACTGTAAAATACAGCCTTGCTTTCAGCCTCCTTTGTAGCTTGTGCTTTTACCAGCTGTTAGTTAATTGGAATCAGAGGAATTGTTTGCTCAAGCACTGTAGAAATCTGTAACTAGCTCTGTTTCTCACTCGGCTTTTATTCTCCTTTAGAGAAATGTACAGGTTTTTTGTAATTAAAGTCCTTGTATTATAAAATAATATAAACTTCTGTGTTTCTTAGGTATATAACTGGTGCGAGAGTGCCCTTTTAAAAAAAAACAAAAACACCTTTACTAGGATATAGAGATTCTGCTTATTTAAGATTATTATTGATCTCCGCCTCTGGCTTGGATCCTGCTTGCTTCTAACGTGCCTATTGGATTGCGTCCTGCAGGTATTTTGAAGGTGGAGTCTCCTCTGTCTACCTCTGGGATCTGGATCATGGATTTGCCGGGGTGATCCTCATTAAGAAAGCTGGAGATGGATCAAAGAAGATTAAGGGATGCTGGGATTCCATCCACGTGGTGGAGGTTCAGGTACAGCCTCTGGGGCAACTGATACTCCTAAGTGAAAACAAAACCCAGTTAATTCCAGACAATTAACGAGCACAGGTGTTCCACTGAACAATGCAATATTGTGTTAGGGGCTGTAAACTTCTTTCCCCTGTTAATTTTTGAAAATTCCCTGAAGCAATTTGGATAGAGATAAGTCAGAGCTGTAATCAAAAAGAATCCCACAAGAATGGAAAGTATGTTACTTTCTGTGCATGTGATCCTGAGATGATTCTTTTTTAACATAAAGGTCTACAGATAAATATCACTAATTAGGTAATAGGAGGTTAAATTGCTCCAACTAGGTTTGCTTTGAAAAATCAGGGGAATGTGCACATAATTGTTCTCAAGAAGCAGACGGTGTGATGTGAGTGGAGCTATGTGTATCTGTCCCGTGGCTCGTGGGCTCTTGAGGATCAGCCACCATTTAGTTTTCGGAGGGATTTTAACGTTTTTGTTTCTATCCTTTTTGTTATCCTTCCATTTCCAGGAGAAATCCAGTGGTCGTACTGCTCATTACAAGCTGACCTCCACAGTGATGCTGTGGCTGCAGACTAATAAAACTGGTTCTGGTACCATGAACCTCGGAGGGAGCCTTACCAGACAGGTACGTCTGTACATGGGCACGGGTGGACACGGCAGAGCCAAGCCGTGCCTTTCCTTCTTTATGTACCCACTAGCCCCAGTCAGGAACAAAAAGTTGATTTTCTGAGGTGTTGTATAAACATCTGTTCTCCTGCTGCGTCTGTGGCCCGGTGAAACAGTTAATGCCTAAGTGTGTAATTACCAGGACGCCCCTCGAACTTCGTTTGATGGCAGTACGGCTTTCACTTAAAAATACAGAGCACTGAGTAGGAGTTGAGACTCGCTTTTAAGTCTTAGTTTTTCTTTTGATATTCCTAAATTTTCATGCCTCCATAGGTGTTACCCAGGCACATATTTTTATCTGTAAGATTTGCCCGCTTTCTTACTGGAAGATTGCAATAGGATTACAAAAATAGAAGATGACCTCTTTTGTTACATCTCTCTTTTAAAAGCCAGCTAGGCCACCGTGAACAAACCTGTATTATGCATTGACTACAGGATTCTTCTGTTCTTAAAGATATCTGTTATCTTTTAGTATTCCTCTTCAGTAGTATTTTAGTATTCCTCCTGCAGTACCAAGACACCAATTTTTAAAAAAATCTCTAAAAAGTAAATAATAATATCTTCTAAGCTTTTGGGATTTTTTTTGCTGGTGTTAATTACTTTGACTTCCTCGAGAGAGAGCTGCTTTTTGCAGGCAAGGTGCCAGACTGACGACTGTCCCTGACAGGCAGGATCTGCTGGGCTTGACTTCCCTGGGGGAAGGTGGTGCTGCCCCAGCCACCTGCCCGAAGGTTGCCCTCTCCCCGCTTCGTGCTGCTGCTGAATTGAGGTCGCTCAAGATCTGGGCTGTGGAATCAGTGACTCGAGCAGAGTAATAAACTCTGGAGGACAGGAGGCATATTGTATGGTCATGAGTGACTAGAGAGATTGGCAGTAGCTAGAACTGCTTTATGAGACTTCCCAGGGCAGACTGTTGCTGTCGATACAAAGGACAATGCAGACTCTGTTAAACACTTCATGTTTTTGTACGGGTTTGAGCCAGGCGAAGGAAAGGAGGATCTGTGATTGCAGAGAGGAACTGAAATTGTGTTAGTATTGCAGTCGCAGAAGCTTGCCCTAGACCTAGGTGATTTTACTTTCCATGTTGTTGATTTACAGAAGAAGCTGATGGAAAAGCAGGGAGTGAGGGGGGAAGGCATCTGGAGACAGTTTTGAGCATTGCGTACTCTTTTAAAACGTTTGCAGTAATTACACCCGAGTTATGGTGACCCGGACAAATATTTAATCGCAGGCCTTCCTAACGCTTTAAATCATTCCTGTACAGTGGAGGCCAAGGGCTTGACTCTGGCCGTGGCCTTGTGGTGCACGAGAGCTGTGCCAAGGAAAACAGGAGTCTGTTGAGAATGGGTGTCCTCAGTACACCTTGGCCTGAGCTGCTAGGCCTTGTTTAGTTTGACTTTCACTCTTTCAGCTTTAGTGGGGAGATTCATGCTTCTGTCATCATTTTAACGGCAGATCATTTAATTCATATGTGCTGCATTAAAGCAGGGGCCTGCTTCCAATGTAAGTAACCATAAAAAAGCCACTGGGGTAATGATGCAGTGCTTCTGCACAAACAATGGAAACTTGAGTTTCAGAATTTAGCTTTGGGCCGGAGATTTTCTGTTTGCAGATGCCACAGTAGGCTTAATGGGACAGGCTTCAGCAGAATCCACGGCAGAAAACGAAAATCTTCATGCTGCCTTGAGGTGCACTGTGTGAGGAGGAGCTGTTTGTCCTGGGCCATTTGCTTTAGCTGCAGCTGGACTGAACTCCTGAGTGCAAGGCTTTTCCTTTGCTGTAAATCCAGTTTGCCGCATCGCCTAAGGACAGCAGGTTTTACTTTTACTTCTTGGGAGGCTTTTTGTACAGTCTGCAGCAAACTGAGGCACCAGAAGCAGGTTTTAGTTATCTCTGGAATGGCGTGTTACACCTTCGCCTTGCCGATATCAGGAATCTGATGTCCTAACCATAATTTTGAAATAATTTTGTCCATGGTAAATTGTACATGGTTTTGGTCAACATTTAAGCTACTTGACCACCTTTGATCTTAAAATGTGAATAGCAGATGTCCTTGTGTTTCAGTGGAAGCTTTTGAAGTGTTCACAAGCTTTGTAATATCCTGGCTTTTAAACTGATGGCAGAGAGACCCTTTCAGTGCTTTGAAAGGGAAGTCTGTTGAGAGCCATTACTTTGAAACCAGTTTTGCCTCGTAGCTGCAAATCGGGTATTTTTCGAGTGATGACTGGAATGATTAACTTGGTGGCCAGCAGCAGGCGCAGAGGAACAGCTAATGTAATGCCTCCTAATTCACCACCTCTGGCAGCGACGAAGAGCTGGGCACGTCTTGCATTGACATGCTATGGGGGAGCATTTGCAATTTCATATGGAAACACTTGGTCAGTAATTCCCCTTCCTAACGTCCGCAGATTACACTCGGTGCAAGTAATCAAGCAATCCTGTTTGTTCTTCTGCGAGCGGATGCCGTGGTAGCACGGTAGAGCTGAACTTGGGTCTAGAAGTAAGAGTCTAGAGATGGCTGTTCTCTGCTGTCGGTTCCTGTTGGTGAAACAGCGGTTTCCCACATCAGGCTCAAGCACGGGGCAGTCGTTGCCTTTGTCAAGGCTGTTTGGAAAAACTTGTCTTTGCATGTCTTGAATACCCCAGACTCTTGTTATTACAAGGCTCCCATTTAAGCTGGTCCTAAATGTTGCACAAAATGTTGTCTGAGAATAATTCTTTCTGTATCAGT
The DNA here is from genome assembly GCA_013399095.1 of Psophia crepitans. Lineage (NCBI taxonomy): Eukaryota > Metazoa > Chordata > Aves > Gruiformes > Psophiidae > Psophia > Psophia crepitans. The sequence continues at coordinate 422,916 of VWZZ01003031.1, forward strand.
CCGAGACGCTGTGTATTTGCTTGTTGTTACACCTGGTTTGGCGCCGTGTGATGTTCTGTTCTGGGTGGATGGTAGAGGTCATGTCCCTATCCTATGGCTGCTTTAACGGCATACGCTGAAGGGTTGACATCTCCCATTCTTTAAACTACTACTTTTCAGTGGTTTTCCCAACGCAGTTTTTCGTGTGCTACAATAGGAACTGCCTCTGTCTTTGTTTATAAGGGGAAAGTAACTGGACAAGCATTTTATTTGTCAGTGGATAGAATAAGGGAAGAGGGTGAGAGATGATAGATGAAGGACTTGGCCTGTTTTGGGAAGTTGAAAACCTCCTTTGTGTAGCTTTAATTTACTTTGCCTGGTGGTTCTCCCAATGAGAACTTCAGGCTTTTTTCTGTATCAGTTCAGTTATGGAAGCTGGAGTACAGACTAATTCAAATAAAATGGGACATGGTGTGTTGGGGTTTGGGAGTTTGGTTGGATTTCAGGTAGGATTTCAGGTTGCCCTGATCTGATAGAGAAATGGGTGTATACACACATAAGTATACGGCACAAAAACACACGTAAGTGATATTTCTTAACGGAAGTTATGTATATGCATAATTGATTTTTGTATATGCTTGATTTTTGTATATGCATGTATAAACTCTTATCTTGAGAGGATGAGAGAAGTTCTTAGCCAGCTCCATGCACGTAGGATCCATAGATCATCATTTTGGTCTGAATACCTGGGGACAATTAAAGCTTAAGTGACGTTTTCACGTTGGACGCTTCATTGGGTCAGGGTTGAAGAAGTCCTTACGTATGGAAGAACAGTTGTCTTTTTGCCTAGTGAAGTTTTGTTCTAATCTGTGGCAAAACGTGTTGTTATCCATAAATACTGACACAGCATACGTAGCCATCTCTGGTTTTGACTCCAGAGGATGTTATAGAAGAACTTCTTGGTGGAACTGGAAGGAGAAGGCTGATATTTTTCATGTTTTTCCCTTGCTGTCATCCTCCCCCAGGAGGTATGCAGTGTCAGAGAACTTCTGGTTTAACAGTTGCCTAAACAAGGGTGCTCTTCCAGACAGTCTGTTCTGGAGATGAGCCTGGATGCAACTCAAGAGAGCTTGGAGCCGAAGCGCTGCAGGCCAGGACGGAGGAAGTAACTCCCAGTTCACCTCCGACACTGGCAGCGCAAACCGGCCTGAGGCTGGAATTCGGATAGGGAAAGAGCAGTCAGCGTGTTCCAGCTGTCTGCTGAGATGAGGGGCTGCAGGCCGCCGTGCCGTCCGTCGGAGAGGGAAGGAGGGGACGTCGGAGAGGGAAGGAGGGGACGCGTTACCTTCGACTGACAACAAAAGGAGCAGGGCTCGCAGGGAAATGAGAAACGCCAGCGGCTTTTCAGTTACCTCGCACGTTCTCTAATGACTGCAGGTAACTCCCCCCTCCTGATTCAAGCCAGATGCTTGGCCGATGATTTTCTCTGACAGACGTTAGGGTCCGTCCTCTCTGTGTACATTGGAATTACTCGTGTCGTTTGCCAGGGCACTGCAGTGCTTTGGCTGAATTTTGAGGTTTCGTTAGGCTGCGCTTTTATTTAAGGTAAGAGCAGCTGCACGGTCCTGTTTCATTTTATGCAAAGTAGATGTAGCCTTCCCGTTTTCTGGCAAACAGTCAAAGCTGCACTTTGTTGGATGGATTTCTGAAGCCCTCTCCTTAAAAGCAAGACGAACAGGTGCCTTTCTGAGGTCCCGTTGCGCACAAAGAACCCGTGTGTGTTTCCTAAGCCAGGATGAACATTGTGAGGAAGTGCAAGTTTGCTGAGAAAGAAGTTGGCTCAAAACCTCTGGTTTATTTACATACGGAGGTGTGGGAAGGGGAGGATATAAAGTTGTAGGGGAAATGAAGCCTGGGATTTCAGATTAAAGCAGCACAGATGTGCGTTGATTTTTCATACTTGAAATACTCTCTAAGCGAAGGTGGAACGTTTTGCAGAGCTGATCTGTTGCAAACTGAGCTCTCCCGGCGTTCAGGAAGATGTGCCCTGTGACATATTACTGCTCAATAAAACACCCGCAGAGACATTCTGCCATTTATCATAATAGGTAAATCCTCTGAGGCTTGTGCTCTGCAATTAGGAGAGTCATCTATTTTCATCAAGTTGAGCTTTCACATAAAGGCCTATCCCTCTGACTTCCAGATGTAGCGTTACGGGATGGTTTTCCAACAGAGGGATCTTCAACTTGTGGCCATCACGATCCTTAAGCTCCTCCGCAGCAGTTGTCCAGGTTCCTGGAGACCCTGTCCCTTGGCTAACCAAGTAGTATTTTGGGGTGCAGAGGAAAGCAGAGCTGTACTGAACGGTAATCATCTGGGAAATGATTTCTGCTTCACATGAACATTTGGATTTTGCAGTGGTTCAGTTACAGAATAGTGGGTTTAGAAAAAGTGAGAGTAGAAGGGTTGAGCACGTGTGGACTAGTGGGATACAGAGCTGATCTGCTGATTTCCCCCCCCCGCCCTGATTTGCTCGTGGTTTTGAATATACAGTTTGACAAAGAATACGGGATGTCTTTGGTTACGCTGGTTAGAGTAAATATACACAAAAGCCATGAAAGGAGGAGGTAAGTTCTCAGCTGATTTCTGCAAAGGTGCAAGCTCTGTAGAGCTCACAACCTTCATTTATCTAGTTATGGTTTGAAATAAGCCTTGGGGAGAGAGAGAGAGGCGCCAAATTTTGCCTCACTGATATCCAAATAATTCCACATTTTCCACCTGGAGACTTCAGTCAGCCCGCTGCCGGTGCCTTGGGAGCCTTTGGCGTGTATCGGTCTGTTTGTGTTTCATTAAAGAGATTTTCACGTTGCTCCGTGGCCAGAGCAGCTGCGGACGTTGTCGTCAGCTCTTCGGAGCAAAATGGTGGATGAGTTTCTGGATGAGTTTCCTTCTTATCTTTCTAGTATTTTTAGACCCTTCCATGGTGAACTGAAGTGTTTACCCAACTTAAATTTCACTCTTTGTATTAACTCTTCCCTCAAATAACATTTACAACAAGCCCAAAGAGCTGCTGTATTCCATGCAGGAAACATCCGAAGTGACCAGCCAGCCATCGAGGGCTTCATAAACCCAGAAGAGTGAGCTTCCCTCTGAGTCAGACTTGCAGCAGATGGCTGGGGAAATGAGGCAAGGAAGCCAAGCAGCGTATCTCTCGGCCGGGAGAGGAGCGACTGAGCCGTGCAGATTGAACTTGGCTCATTCTGGAGCCTTAGGTTTTTGGCTGAGCTCACCAGCAGATGGGGAGTGACAGTGGGAAGATGAGCTGCTTGTTAACATCAACTTACAGAATGGAATTTCCCCTCAAAGCAAATTAACCCCTTTATTTACGCAGCTAGAGGCTTTCTGCTTAGGTCCGTGCAGTAACAGCCACCGGAAGGAACCTTTAAAAACCCCAACAACTCTGCTGGTTGTGTAACGTGGCTGCTTACTGACTCTGAGCTCCACTAAAGCAGCCTCTCGTAACATCTGGGCTGCTACAGCGCATAAAAAATGTTTTCCTTCTGGCAGCAGGTTTTATGGAGATGTAATAATATACGTTTTGCCAAAAAAAAAAAAAAAAAAGAAAAAAATCATTCTATTTTCAGATTCTGCTTCGCACCCGTGAGCTCGGCCTCTCCAGGTGCCGAGGAGACGCGGTGGAAGCGAATGACCCACTGCCAGCTCCCCGGCCACCCCCCGTTTGGCCCATTTGCTGATAGTTCCCAAACTCACCGTAACGTGGATGTGTGTGTGTGTGGGTTGCTGTTCTCCCTCGGCTGCAGCCGGATCCCTTGCAGTCTGACTGCAATCGAAAGGAAAAATTAAAAAGTCCTTGTTGTTTTTCTCCTCCTCTTCTGGGTTATCTTTTGCCTTCGGGGTTCCAACTAAATTACATGCTTCCCCAAGCCTGTTAGAGACTTGGCTTATTAGAAGAAACCTGTAGCTGGCCCAGATTTTTTTAAACTCTACCCTGAGGGAGGGATATGAACAGATGGATAAGAGAATTCAGCAGGATTAGTAAAACCCTTTGAAGACTGTTCTTCCCACTACATTTTTCTCCCGGTTTTGTTTTCATGCCATCTCAGCACATCTTGTATCAGTTGAGGTTCCTGGGACTGATGTTCATTGTTCAACAGCTTTGTCCGTGTCTAGCCAGAATTTTCATCTCAACAACTGAGGAAGACTGTCTTTTCCCTAGCACAGATCGTGGATGGTCTGCCACGGCCTCTGATGGGGCAAAGTCAGGTGAAATAAAGCAAGTATTGTGTTCTGCAGTACCACCTCCTGATTTTTGATTTTGGTGATGAAAAATCGCACCTAATTCATGTTCCTGGCTCCTGCTCAGGTACCACTTTAAGAGTTGGGGTATCATTATACACCTATGTTTGATCCAACTCTGGATTTCGACTGCAAAAAGCCGTCTCCTTCTCCCCCCCCATACTTATCCCTTTGTACTTCCTTCCTCCTAATAGTTAGGTAAATGTTGGTTCAGGTTTTTGGTCTAAAAAGAAAACAGAACTACAAACTGTCAAATTTCTCTTTCGGTATTATTGCAGAGGTTTAAATCATCACCAGTCTTGCAGGTTTTGTGTTCCCTGCACCTATTTATTAGGTAAATAACGCCTGAGGTGTCTTTTGCCAAGAGACGCTGAGAAGGCAGCGTGTGCCCCACGTGTGGTGGGAAGTGGCGTTTGAGATGAAGATTAAAAGAAGCGGCTGGTTTTGTAGGGACAGCTCACAGCTGTCAAACTGCCAGCACCATCCTGGTGCACATCTGGGCAGCATCCACCTTGTTCTCGTAGCCACGTGCTGTGCTGCCCTGCTTCTTGTCGTGTTACGTGGTCGCTGCCGCAGTTCTCCTGCAGGCCCTTAGTCGGTAGGGAACGAGGGTTTCGTAGTGCCTGCACCAAGCAGGGGTTTATTTTGATTCATGGCTTTTATTACGTTACGTTTCTGTTACCAACGCGTGAGCCTTCGTCTCGTTCTGGGAATTTCTCAGTCTGTTTGCACACTGAAAGAGTAGTTACTCCAGGGTTTTGAGACCCACTTCTTCCATCCCTCCTCTTGATAAGGAAAGCTGTCGTGCACCTACTGTCAGATTTCTGTGTCACCAATGGACCTGTGTCTTTTCCTTTCTAGATGGAGAAAGATGAGACTGTGAGCGACTCCTCTCCGCACATAGCCAATATCGGACGCTTGGTAGAGGTAAGTGCTGTGATGTCACCCGCTCATCACAGCAATAACCTTCCTGTGAAATTAGTGGTCCTTCCCTCAGGGCTAGTTAGCAGTTTCCCACCCCTGTGTGTGTTTCTCCAGTCACTTTGAGGCAGGATTATTTAAATTCAGGCTGTGTTATACAGAACTGTCCCTTTAACTGAAGGTTCAGTGTGTATCAAGTGCTTGTTGAATCCAGGGGAATTGTTTTCCTCGATCTTCGTAGTCTCTTTGGCAAAACAGGAGGAAATTTGCAACTAATGCAGACTGAATGTAGTGCATTTTTTAAAGGAACTGGGAAATGAAAGGAAGGCAGGTACTTCTTTTTTGATCCCTTTCCTGAGTTTTTGGCGTGAGCGAGAGCAATCTAATGAAAATTGCTGCTTATTTACAAGATCTTTCTCAAATCTGATTGCCGTGCGGTCGTAACGACCCAGTCGCCAGCTCAGAAATTCAAAGGAACCCGTAAGCACAACACTGCTGAGCTGTTGGTTGTGCTAAATGACTGTCCTGCCGCTTGTAGTCCTTTCAGTGCCAGGAAATTCCAGAGTCAGGTTGGGATGAGATGCATTTTCCTTTGCAGCAGCTGAATGCAGAAGAATGGATAGCTGGACAGAAACTGCCCTCTTGTGGTCCACAGAAACATCTCCTAGGCTCGAGTGATTAATTGGGAGTCCAGGAACAGAGCTAACCCTTTATTTCTTTGCTGAGAGCAGGGTCATACTGCTTTCCATGAGAATTTAAATAGCAGCAATACGCGGGGCTGAGCCGTGCTGCGGCAAGCGTTGCACGGCAGGATGAGCGCGTACGACGCAGAAGCGCGCCGCTCCCGAGAGCCGCTGACGTGACTAAAGATCTGGTTTCTTACCTTTTTTTTTTTTTCTTTCTTTCTTTCTTTCTTTCTTCTCTTCTAGGACATGGAAAACAAAATCAGAAGTACACTGAATGAGATTTATTTTGGAAAGACAAAGGACATTGTTAATGGGCTGAGGTAAGGGGCTCTCCAGCTGACTGTCGGACCCCCTCCGCTCCCCCGCGTTCCCGGCAGCGCCTGTGGTGCTGTCCCCAGCCGAGCGTTGATCTGCTTTGGTTTGCTGGAACTCCCCTCTTCCCCCCAAAGTCTTTTTATGTCCTTAAATGTTCACCTGACTGTGCTTTGGAAACCTTATTTGTTGTGTGGAGTTTAGGGAACGCTTCTACCTTGGAATGGTGGAAATTTGAAGCAATGTCTTAATCCCTTGTTCTGTCACCAGGAGGAAAATAGCCCGATTAGCAACACTATTCAGAATTATTTTTAATTAAGAGTTTTATTCTCCAGAGTCCTGAAAGCTGTACTGAACATCTGACTTCTCTTTCTGCTACTCTTAAAAACAGTCAGTTGGCCCCAGAATTAAGTCATGACATTAACGGTTTGCGGTATTTAGACTTTGTTTTAAATTCTGTCCTTCTCTCAACACCGCTGGTCCAAATACAGTGTACTGGAACAGATGAAGTGAATAAACCCCCTGGGCCTTCCTGTAGGGAAACTGTCCAGTACTTTTCAACCCCTGCTCATTTCTGGTGAGGAAATTTGACATAGAAATCCCACGCTGGTAGTTGTCATGCTCGTAGAGCTCGCATCAGAGCTGTGATGCCAAATCATTTCCTTCTGAACTGCAGACAGACCTCCTCGCACAGCGTGATAGCGGGGAATGACCCGGAGGTGCTGCGTTACGCTGCCGTTCCCTCGCATACCGAACTGTGACAGGAGAGAGAGCAATGGTGCTAATGAGATATTTGGGCTCCTCCTTAACAGCGTGGGCAGAGGGAGTTGACAGTGTCTGACCCGGCAGCTGTTCTGGGGTTTGGCCCAAACCCCAGCTTTGCAGCAGGGCTCTGGTTTCGTTTGCGGTGTGCAGGGTTTAGCCGGGAAGCGTTCATTGATGTTGAAAGGAAATACGTAATACGGTCTTTTTCCTCGTGAGCGTTGCCTTAAGCTTGTGTAACTGAACCTGTTTCCTGTGTCTCCCCATCGCTCAGTTTGAGTCGCGGCACTCTGTGCATCGGTGAGATGATCTGCTCAGACCTGGTAACACACGGAGCAGCGGCTTTGCCTTTTCCTCGGGCCTTTTTCCTGTTTCTTCTCACCTGTGTATTTGCACTTATTCTTGCTGAGCGTGCTCCCAGCATCCCAGCTCTGTGTTACTGAGTTCTTCTGACTGTTCTTTTCCCTGTTTACCTCCCTCGTTTCTAAACTGCTCTCTGTAGATCTATTGACGCTATCCCCGACAACCAAAAGTATAAGCAGTTGCAGAGGGAACTTTCTCAAGTGTTGACCCAGCGCCAGATCTACATCCAGCCTGATAACTAAACCAATCCAGGTACCCCCTGCCTGTGAGGTGTGACAGCCAGCACTAAACCAGGACTCACCCAGCCGAGACCTCTGCATGATAACCCAGACCAGAACTAACCCCTAACTCCCGCAGACTGATAAACGACGTTTGAGCCGGGTTTCACCCAAGGGTTATTTCTCAATACGGCCAACTAAACGCTGTGATTTTGATTGGTTTTTCAATGTTACACCACCCCTTCCCTCTGCTGGAAGCAGCACGCTCGGAAGTGTGGCAGGACTTGCCGCTTTGCACTCTAGCTTGGGAGCGCGAAAGGGGCGCGTGGTCGCCTACCCGAGGTGTTGGTAGCTCGGACTGCTTCCACCCACAGACCCCGGGACTGTCCCCCGTGCGCACCACCCGTTTCTTCCAGCTGTGGTACACCAGTGAGGAAACTCCCGTAATCTTAGTGTCCTCCCTGCGGAAAGGAATGAATTCTTGGAAGTCTTGAAGTATTTTTTTGGGGGGCAAAAAAAAACTCCCACCAAAAAATGGTACTTCCTGGGACTTCTGAGTAAATGTGAGCTTATCCCCCGTTTCCCTGGTGTGTCTTGAATTTCCCTGGAGCTCGGAATGCAGTCCTGCTCCAGCTCCACTGAAATGTTCTAGCCTCCGCGCTCTCGTGCTGTGCGCAGTCTCTGCCAAGGGGGTTGTTCAGACGCTCTCGTTCTGCTCTGGAGCTCTGAACGTGCAGAGCGCGGCAGTCACTAACCCTGAGCCGGTTTAACCTTCCACTCCAACTCAGAACGAGTTGCAGATGTTGACTTAGAGCTGACGAAGGGGAAAATGCGCTGTTTGATGGCCAAGAACCGCTGCTTTAGCCTGTGACAAATGCAAATATAAAGCGTATATATTTTTATTAAAGCAGCGGAAGTCTCCAGAGACAAGAGAATGGAAATACTGTTAGAAAAACCTTAGGAAAATAACTGACACGAGGAGCAGCCTTGTTTACAGGAGACAGCATCCAGGGAAAATAAGGTAGCTTCGAGTACCGAAAAGGTGTGAAATATGGTTTATGTGAGGAGAAATCCTACCAGACCGGATCTCAACCACTTCTCCGTGTTAGCAGCTCCTGGAAAGACTAGTAGGAGGATTCTGTTGATGCTCATATTTAAGGGCATTTAAAGAAAACCAAAAGGCACTCTCTTACTGTACCGCTGCAACCGGAGGTTCCTCCACGGGTTAGAGGGCAGTGGGGCAAGGTGACTCCGTGGAGACGTCGCCTCTTTCCCGTAACCAAACTTGTAGCGACAGGGAAGCCCCTGCAGTGACCTTGCTGACAGTATCTCTCTTCTTCTCCGGCTGCTTTGACTCACCGATTTCTCTGGGTGAGGTACAAACTGCAAAAGCAAATTCAAGACCAGAAACCCTGGCCGCTTTCCCCACGGCGCCCGCGCCGGAGGAGGTTTTGGCGCGGCTGCTCGCCCCTGGGTGAACAGTCTGCAGGAGGGTTCGGGCGCTCCCCCGGCTTTTTGCGGCCGTGGGGAGGGGCTGGATTTCCTCTGCCTTCCCGTCGCGGTGTTTTTGGAGAGCCAGAGCGCTAACACCCTTCGCTGCTGGGACACCAGGGTTGGGGTGTGTTTTTCCAATCTGTACTGTAAAAAAAATTGGGGTTCTCCCTCCTGGAGGCTGGAGTGGAACTGGGGCAGCGTGTCTTTCGGTGCCATCCTCGCTAGAGTGGATTTTGCTTTGATTTACTCACTGAAGTGTTCACTTTTGCCTTCTGCTTTCCGTATTAAACCAGGCAAGCTGAGTTTTGTTTCCTCTACGCCCGGGTTTGAGGTGCTTCTCCTTCCTATTGCCTCACGTGCCGGAAGAGCTGTTGGCCACGCCGGCTCTCCGCTGCGTCGCCGCTGACTTGCCTCTCCTTCTTCCCCGCAGGTCTGTGCAGACTTTTGCAGACAAATCAAAACAAGAAGCTCTCAAAAACGACCTGGTGGAGGCTTTGAAGAGAAAGCAGCAAAGTTAAAGTACTCTCCATGCTAACAAGACATGCCATGCACTCGTTAGATTCCTTTCTTAGAAAACTCATCCCCCCCCCTCGCCCTTTTCTGTTCCGTCACGTCACAATTTGCATTCAGTACTATCCATGCAACGCCATCTCCTCCCCATGAATAAAGCTGTACAAACTTTTTCAGTCTCTGAGGCCTACTTTGCACCACATTTTACTATTAGGCTACGTTTCTGTAGAAGTCCATGTATTTTTTTATTATTTTTCTTCTTCTTTTTCCCCCCCTCTCTGCCCCTCTCTCCCATTTATCTGCATAACCACGGATCATTGTTTGTCTTTTCCTCCCTGCCCCCCCCTCCCCGCCTTTTGTTACATCGGTGTAAAAAATGTAAAACAAAAATTTATTAAATACTGTGGTGTGTGAAAGAGGAAGAACTGGAAAAAAAAAATAATTAAAAAAAA
>VWZZ01003031.1:446944-540290 GCA_013399095.1 Psophia crepitans
GCCGGGGTCGCGGCCGGCCGCTGCTATGGCGGCGGGACTGTGGGCGCTGCTGCTGCCGCTGGCGGCTGCCGTCTATGAGGACCAAGTGGGCAAGTTCGACTGGTGAGTGCTGGGGGGAAGCCCAGGGGTCCCCGCCGCGCCGGGGTGCTCCTCCTGCAAGCAGGCCTCCTGCTGCAGCCGCCCGTCGGGCCTTCCCCCTCCCGCCCCCTCAGCCAGGCGGCCCCGTTGCCCCGTCTTACCCCCGCTGACGTTTCCTCCCCCAGGAGGCAGCAGTACGTGGGGAAGCTCAAGTTCGCCTCCTTGGAGGCCTCGCAGGGTTCGAAGAAGCTGATCGTGGCCACCGAGAAAAATGTCGTGGCCGCCCTGAACTCCAGGAGCGGTGAAATCCGTGAGTGAGGCAGCGAGTTGTCGCGGTGGGGCTAACGTGTCAGGCCGGTTGCGTGGTGTTTTCATACTGATACGTTAATGCTGGGGATAACTGCTCTGTCAGGCTGAGAAAGATTCAGCTGGCGCTGGAAAAGCTGTCACTGAGCGCAGGCAGACTGTTCTCTGCACACATATAATGCCATAAAGAGTCTCAGTTTAAAAATAATAATAAACAAATGCTTTTCGGGGAACAAATCTTGTTCTCACTTAACTCTGTTTCCTTCAGTGTGGCGCCATGTAGACAAGGGAACCCCTGAAGGAGCAATAGATGCGATGCTGATCCACGGGCAGGGTAAGGAGGACGCACGGATGGTGTGCTGGGGCTAGCAGTTGTCCTCGTACGTGGGATCTCAGCCGTGTGTTACACCACAGGCTGAACTAGCCAGAACTCGTTGCCCTATTGATCCGTGGTAGGTAGAAGTTGTGTGTTCATCCACTTCTCTTCATTCCTCGGGCAGATGCCATCACTGTGTCCAACGCTGGGCGTATTCTGCGGTCCTGGGAGACCAACATCGGAGGGTTGAACTGGGAGACATCACTGGACACTGGCAGGTAGGCTTCAGTGTCTGCACCATCTTTTTCCCTGTGTAACGCTGCTCTGGGACGGAAGAAAGGGGTTGTTGACCTCGTCTGGATTTGCGTTACGGAGAAAGATCAGTGAGATGCAGCGTTTCCAAAATGGCATTTGGGTGAATTCTTTATGAATGTCTGAACCTTGCAGTTAAATGTAATGCTATTTCTTAGCAAACCAGTAAAAGGAAACAATTTTATTTCTTATGCAAACCATGCATCTGGTTTGGGGTCTCTGGATTCCAGCCCAACGCTCTCTGTTGAGATCAGCAAGTATCGATGAAGTGGGCTGTAAGTTGTACTTCAAGACTGATGTTGAGTCTTTGAAGAAGGTCTTCAGAATGGTGTTTTTCTCCTAGAAGAAAACAGTTTTTAATCTGTATAATAGTAAGTAACTTACTGTTTGTGACCTGTGCTTAGCTTCCAGGTGGCTAGTTTGGTGGGGCTGCAGGACGCGGTGAAATATGTGGCAGTCCTGAAGAAGGCAGCCATCTCTCTTCACTACCTTTCCAACGGGCACCAGAAATGGGTGGAACACTTACCAGAAAGGTAAGGACATATTTTAAGTAGAAGCGTAAATTTCTGACAGGGAGCCTGTTGCCTTGGAGGGGAAAGGATGCCTTGTGCTTTTGAAAACATCTGAAAACAATAATGTGAGAAGACGATGCTTCACAGTTGCTGTTTCTCTTCCAGCGAGAGTACTCAGTACCAGTTGGTGTATTCCCATGGGACTGGAGTGATCCATGTCCTTGGAGTCGTTCCCCAGAGCCACCTGAACATTTTAACGTTCAGCGTAGAAGATGGAGAAATCACAAAGCAGGTAGCGCTCGATTATGGACCTGAAATAATGAATTTGATGTTAACAAACGTATCTCCAACTAGATGGGCTGTGGTGTGCAGAGTCATTAATTGTTGTTGCAGTACAGATAAACTTCCCTTCCGTCGTGGCATTGCCCACAGGCCCACAAATGGATTCACTGCTGAGTGCCCTGAAAGCAAAACTGAATTATACTTGCAGCTGTTAGTCAAGACCATCCTGGAATTTTCATTCTAATAGATAGTTTCTCCCTGGGTCACGGGTAAAAATAATTACTAAAATTCCCAGTTGTGTCCAAGTTGTTTCTTTCCAGGTTTTGTTCTATTGGCACCTTCACCTCTCTGTTTACGTCTCACTTGGCAGGTCAGGGTAGCAGCCCCGTGGCTAAAGAGCTTAAATGGTGTGTGCAGCGTGGTGGGGGAGGCAGTGCTGGTGTGCATGGACATGGACACGCATTCGCTCTACGTTTGTTCCTTGGAGACGGAGCAGGAGATGCAGCAGATCCCGCTGCAGGTGAGAAACGCTGAAAAAGCATCGTGCGTAATTCGTTGTCCAACTGGCCTGATGCCTGACAGCCGGGCAGCGTAGGGGGCTCTCCTGTTGGTAAACTACAGAATGATGGAAGAGAGAGGGGGAAATCATGACCTGTAAACTGAGGGAAGAGAGAGGAAACCTTTTGTCTGTCTAATCGTTCATTCTGGATTGATGTCTGGCCTCCTTGCTTCTGCTTTGTTTATCCTGACATGGGGAACCTCTTCATGAAGCTCTTATCGCTGCTGATAAAAGGAAGGTATTAGTTTCAGTGCAGAAGGCATTCTCACGCTTGTCTCCCTTTTGCAGTCGCTTGACCTGGAGTTTGCCGATGCCTTCCAGCCCAGGATACTGGCCACTCAGCCCAATGTGATCAGCGCTTCACGGACCCAGTTTTTCCTGCAGCTGTCTCCGAGCCACTTCGCTTTGCTGCAGTACAAACATGGGCTGCTCAGCCACCTTCGGGACTTCCAGCAGGTAACCAAGGCAAACCTACTCAAGCGAGAGGGTCAACTACAGCTTAAAATTCCTCAAAATAAACAAACAGCCCTGTACTGAGCATTCTGAGCAAGCTGCTGAGCTGCTCATTTCAATTGTGCTCTTGGCTGCAACATTTGAAAAGCATTTGATTTCAGTTGTAGTAGGGTTATAGTAGCTGCTGAAGTATTTCCAGACATCAGTGTAGGCATGCTTTGTGGCCACTGCCTGTCTGAGTGGCCAGCGGCGCAGCAGTACTTTTGTTAGGCCAGCTGAGAGGGTTTGAGAAGCAAAACCAGCTTTAAAAAGCTCAGTGGCACTAGGTATAACACTTCAAAAGCCTGTGACAGGTCAGCTGTTGACATCTTTATGAGAAGTATTTTCAGTCTTATCCAAGATGATTTTTTTCCTAATTTGATGAAACAATGGAATTTTAAATTTGGCTGTGAAATAGCACCTGTTTTTAACTCCAGCATGGCTTAATTTGCTGCACAGGTAGTTTTTGGTGGGTTTTCAGGATTTTCTTGTTTGTTTTATGATCTCCTGCTTTGCTTTTTTTGTTTTTAGGCAGCTCTGGTGAGTTTTGCAACAACTGGGGAGAAAACTGTAGCAGCTGTCCTGACCTGCAGGAGTGAACTGGTGAGTACAATTCACCTGTGCTAAGTAACCAGCACAGTTCTGGTATGGGTCTGAGGAAGATCTAATTAACTTCTTAGATGTGTGAAGACAATGGTAATGGAAACAGATCTTGATTGCATGCAGCAAAGGCTGTGTCTGGCTTGGGAAGCATGCTGTCCTGCGTTTCAGCCTTGTGTACGGTGAGCATGTAGCCTAGGAACCAGCTTTACTGATCTGGGGAAGATTTCAATTCCTGGGGATACCGGACTTAGCAAGGTTTCATTTTTATCAGAAATAGAATAGAACTGTTTCCTGCCTGTTTGCAGAGTCAAGATGAGACTTGTCAGGCATTCTCCCCCTCTGCCCTGCTCTGNGCTCAGGGGAGACCTAACTGTGGCCTTCTAGTCCCTGCAGGGGCTTCAGGAAAGCTGGAGAGGGGCTGGTTCCAGGGCAGGGAGGGACAGGACAAGGGGGATGGGTTTAAACTAAAAGAGGGCTGATTTAGATTGGACATTAGAAAGAAATCCTTCCCTGTGAGGTGCTGAGGCCCTGGCTGAGGGTGCTGAGGCACTGACACAGGGTGCCCCGAGAAGCTGTGGCTGCCCCTGGATCCCTGGCAGTGCCCAAGGCCAGGTTGGATGGGGCTTTGGGCACCCTGGGCTGGTGGGGGGTGTCGCTGCCCACGACAGGGGGTGGGAACTAGATGGGCTTTGAGGTCCCTTCCAACCCAAACCATTCTATGATTCAAAAACGTAATTATTTTTGTACTCTTGTTGGGGTCTGCAGCTGTGCTACCTCTTCTCATCCTTGTTTCAGAAACCTGGGAGTCCTGATGACCTTCATGCTGGAAGTACTCTGGAGGACTCCTGGAAGCAGGTATAAAGTGTGCTTTTTCCCAAGGGCAGTAGAAGTTCTCAACAGTCCCATTCCTTTGCTTGCAGGAACAGAATGAAACAAGCATCTCACCATCTTTTTGGAGACTGATGTTTCGTAGGAGCTCCGTATAGATAATCTAAAAATGTCTTGAAGACACAGTTCTTGCCAGATATGAAATCCTGCTGCAGAATTTGATGTGGCATCTATGTGTAACTGGGCTATTTTCTCCTTGTTGCTACAGGAATCCTTAACCTGCTCCAATCAAACCTACAATATTAATCTCTACCTAGTTGAAACTGGACAAAGGTTGTTGGATACCACAATTACCTTTAACCTGGAGCAGAGCGGTGCCAAGCCACAGCAGGTGAGCAGGCAGCGATTATTTCAGTCCTGTGGTGTATCAGACTTGCAACATGCTCCCTACCCTGATTCCGCAGGATTGGTAGAACCCTTCAGGCAAGGTGAAAAGCATTCTGCTTCTTCAGCATGCAATCACGCTGTTTGCTCTTGTTTCACCCAAGTGTTCTGTTTTTCTCCAAGAAGATGATGTGATCATTTACCTCACCGTTCTGCTTGCTCTTTTTTTCCAGCTATACATCCAGGTTTTCCTCAAGAAGGATGACTCCGTGGGCTATCGAGCCTTGGTGCAAACAGAAGACCACATGCTAATGTTCCTCCAGCAGCCAGGTAACTGGCCAACAGCTAACCTACTCCATTTTTAACGGTGCACACCTTGTTACTGTAGGACAAGAAGAAAATTCCAAGTCCCAAACGATTATATTTTATCATTGCTTTCTTTGGAAACTGGCAGAATTAATTTTAACTGTCCTAAGTCCCAGGAAAGATAATGGAGACTCTCTCACCCTCACAAGGTATCTCATCTGAGAAAACAGTTCTGCAGTGTTCTTTGTGCAGATAGAGCCTTTGGATTTCATGGGATTTCTGCAGAATGCAGAAATTTTGTGGGATGAGAGTCTAAGTCCTGTTGTAGATGTTTCTCAGAGTTTCTTCAGAAAAAATCCTTGTGGCAAAAATGTTTATTTGCAGGAAGAGTTGAAAGTCCATCTCGGTGTCGTGAATTTCCTAGGGTTTAAAAGGCATCCAGGTGTTCACACTGTGTATCTCTTACTTTAAATAGACTGAATGACTGTAGCCCTTGTAAAACGTCAGGTTGCTTTTACTGTTCCTGTGGGGTTTTCTTCAACAGTGGCTCCAGTTGCATAAAGTATTTGTCTCTTATGAAATAGCTAATCCGGTGTTACTCCATAGATAGACACTATTTTGCTTTTCAGTAAGAACAGCGGTTTGAAGGGCCTGCTGGAATATGCTTCTATAACAAGTGATTTTTTTCCTCCAGAAGTCTATTCCCAGATTTTTCCAATATTCTGCTCCTTTTTCTTGCCAGGAAAAGTTGTATGGAGTCGAGAGGAGTCACTGGCAGAAGTGGTAAGCTTGGAGATGGTGGATCTGCCTCTGACAGGTGCACAGGCTGAGCTGGAGGGAGAATTTGGAAAGAAAGCAGGTAAACTGTAGACTTAATAGGATTACCTTTAGGCGTGTGAGTTTGTTTGGTTTCTTCCCCTGAAAAAACATACCTATTGTTTTCATTTTCATCTGAGCTGAGAGTTAGGATTCAAATTTCTACTGATGGCAATTAAAATGAGCGGGAAGAAACCCATTTCCATCTAAACTTTTAAAGTCCCAACACCAAATGCAGATGGCACGAATGTATTCCGTTGTTATATTCAAAACCCAGCAGCAGCAGGGGGAATTTTGGCCATCTCTCCCAAACGTTTCCCTTTGACCCTTTTCTGGAAGACTCGTTTGCAATAGCTTTTCTTTTTTTTTTGCTTTGTTTTGTGTTTTATCGCTGTCCTGGATGCAGCCATTCAAGGTAACCTCAGAGCGCATGCAGTGTCTTCTGATACTTCTGACTAACGCTTCCTAGTGGAACTTGATCTCCTCTCTGCTTGCTTTCTGCAGTGGTGAAATATAGTCAAAGTCTGGTGTCTTGCCTATTTCAAAAAGCTAAATATAAACGCTGAGTGGGCAGAATGAAGTTGATTTTTTTTTTGTACTTCAGGAGCTTCTCTCGTTCCGAGTAATAAATGCAGAGGGAGATCTAGGCTTTACAGGTGGGTAAGCTTTACTGGGCACTTGCTGGGAGTGTACGAGTGAGAAAGAAGGAATACGAAGGAAGAGGATAAATACTCTATGAGAAGGTTGGCTTTCAGTTGATGAGAGCGTCTTTTGGAGGGAGAAGTGAGAAAAGGCTGGTAAATGCCAGGGTCTGCCATAGAAACAATAACTATAACTCTGCTATTCTGGAGTGGGAGGCAAAGAATTACCACAGGTTCGTGCATGGCAATGTTTGGTGTACCGGCTGAGACCGTAATTTCAGTTACGGAGGGGGACGTTGTGTTTTTCCCCCCGTCTTGTTATCGCTGTTCATCTATTTGCAGATGGTTTGCTGGGGATGTTTCTGAAGCGGCTGTCCTCCCAACTCATCCTGCTGCAAGCCTGGACCGCCCATCTTTGGAAGATGTTCTATGATGCTCGGAAACCCCGGAGCCAGATTAAAAATGAGATTAACATTGATAATTTGGCCAGAGATGAATTCAACCTCCAGAAAATGATGGTGATGGTCACTGCTTCGGGAAAGGTGAGGGAGCCGGGGTAGGAATCTGTTTCTAGACTGTAGCAAAGAGTCTCAGCTCTGAATTCTTGCCGCTGCTTTTAGCCAGGCTTTGGGTAGAATGTCGTGGTAGCTTTGGAGACGCATTAAAACTCTGCTGTCGTTGTCATATCCCAAAGAAAGATGCAGCACTTGAATGCGAGATGTGTTGTTCTAAACTTTGGCTTTACTGTGTCTCTCTGCTCAGCTTTTTGGTATTGAAAGCAGTTCTGGCACCATCCTGTGGAAGCAGTACCTCAGGAATGTGAGACCCGGCTCCTCCTTTAAGCTGATGGTGCAAAGAACAACAGCCCATTTCCCACACCCACCACAATGTACTTTGCTTGTTAAGGACAAGGTGAGTCCCTTTTGAAGCCTTTTATTGAAACAAAAGGAAGGATTTCACCCAGTTTCTTTGGTGCTGTGAGAGCAGTCATGTGTGATGCGCTTTAGCTAGCTGCAGGAGATTTTGTACGCGGTATGTGAGAGAGGAGATGTTATGTACTGAGACTGCCTGAGCAGTGGCAGACAGGATTTAGTTAAAGCCAGGGACACCTTGTTAACATCATGGTATGGTTCTGATAGCGAAATGCGTGATGGAGTCTATGCGTGTCAGGAAAGAACATGCTGAGGATGGAATAGCTGAATCCAGAGTACGAATAGTCAACACCAGCAGGTAAGAGGTAGAAAACCAGCTCTTTTGTCCGCCTTAGAAAAAGTCTTGCATCTTTTTTTGTTTTTTAGGAAACCAAAACAAGCTTTCTGTATGTTTTTAACCCCATCTTTGGGAAGAGAAGTCAAGTAGCTCCCCCTGTTTTGAAGCGTCCAATTTTTCAGACTTTGCTGCTGCCTATTATGGATCAAGACTATGCCAAAGTATTACTCTTGATCGATGATGAGTACAAGGTAAATTGCTTTGCCTGGAGGCAGTTTTCTTCATGTTCTGGTTAATTACTCCCCTCCCTTTTGGAGCAAGATAAAAAAAAAATGCCGTTGAGTCACATTTCATGCAAAACTATGAGGTTATTCTGGTAAGATGGACCTCATCCTGGTAAACACGTTGGAAATAATCTTTCTGTGGTGGGGTATTTGGTGGTGGTTGTTTTTTCTTTTGTGTGTCAGTTTGTTTTCAACCTGCATTTCAATTCTTTTCCAGGTTACAGCTTTCCCAGCAACTAAAAACGTTCTTCGCCAGTTAGAAGAAATAGCCCACACTATCTTTTTTTATCTAGTGGATGCTGAGCAGGGAAAACTCTCCGGATTCAGGCTGAAAAAGGTATGGAAGGTTCATTAGACTCTTAAGTGACATCATTTTCCTAAGTGTCCTCTGGGTCATGGTACAGCTCTTCATTTGTTTCATGGAGTTGTGCTCAGAACAGAAACAGTTCAGCCTCAAAACGTGGCTAAGAAACTTTTAAAATTCAAAAGCAGAGAGAGCTCCCTGCATCTTTTTGGTGGAGACAGTGGCTTTTGAGCACAAGGTAAAATCTACATCATGGTGTTTTTTATTGCAGGACCTGACAACAGAGGAGAGCTGGGGGGTGGTCATACCCACCGAAGTACAGAAGATAGTGACTGTGAAAGGGAAGAGGTCCAATGAGCACGTGCACTCCCAGGGCCGTGTGATGGGAGACCGCAGTGTCCTCTATAAGGTGCCATAGGAACTTTCTGTTGATGCGTTATCTCTTGGGAAGATCTTGGCACCGTTTCCAGGCACCACATTGAGATTAATCACTCTGCGGTGCCATTTTCTTCTATATATGCAGCAGCGTCCACAATGCTCTGCAGAAGGTGCTAATTTTGGTGGAGATGTAAAATGTTTTCATGCAGCAATTAAGTCAGTCAAACATCTGCTGATGAGGAAATAGCTGCTTGATTTCTTCAGGTGATTTGTGCTAATAAGGCACTTTGTTTATTACGTGCCTAGTCCCAGATGAAATGCAGATGAACGAGGTGCCTGTGGCACTAAGGTCTCAGTTGTGGGGTTTGTTTTTTTTTTCTTTTCCTCTAGTCCTTGAACCCAAACCTGCTTGCTGTGGTGACGGAGAGCACAGATACGCATCATGAGCGCACTTTCATTGGAATCTATCTGATTGATGGAGTCACGGGCAGGATCATCCACTCGTCGGTACAGAAGAAAGCGAAGGGACCTGTCCACATGGTCCATTCAGAGAACTGGGTGGTGGTAAGAAGTTATTCGTATCTTGTTCTTTACGTTTGGGAGGTGGGGCGGTTGCTGAACGTGCACGGAGAAGACTTTTTGACCATTCTCTGCGATTTCCTGCTACCTCTGTATTATCAACTCTGCTTGTCCCATATTCCTGAAAATCTTCTCTCGTTTCAGTACCAGTACTGGAACACGAAAGCACGGCGGAACGAGTTCACTGTGCTGGAGCTGTACGAGGGGACGGAGCAATACAATGCCACAGCCTTCAGCTCCCTCGACCGCCCGATTTTACCTCAGGTCCTCCAGCAATCTTACATCTTCCCATCTGCTATCAGTGCCATGGAGGCCACCATCACCGAGCGTGGCATCACCAGCCGTCACTTGCTCAGTAAGTACATGCCGCTCGGTTCTGAATGTGTTTGTGCTGAAAACCAAGCAAAATGCAGTTTGCTGCCAAAAATGCTGCCTGTGGGCTGCCCTGGATTCCTGGCAAGTTCAAGGATAAGCACCAAGAGAACATTTCTGTTAGCTCTTAGAAAATGCTGTCAGAATTGGCCGTTTTTAAGATGCGTTTCTTCTCACACACAGTTGGGCTGCCCTCCGGGGCCATCCTCTCCCTTCCAAAGGCTCTGCTGGATCCTCGCCGCCCAGAGATCCCTACGGAACAAAGCAGGTGAGGAAAGCACGACAACCGCTGTTCCCGGGCAGCTTGGACGAGGGATGAATTTTGGGTATAATATTGTAGTGCGAAGTAGAACAACTTGGCTCGGACAGATTGAGGGCAATCCTTGCATGAAATTAAGTGGGGTTGCTTTGTTCCCGATCTGTGATGAAGGAATACATTTGTCTGTAATGCAGCAGGTTTTATCGTTGGCAAAACCAGCCTCCTGCCTGCACTCTGAGAAGCAGCAGTCTGAGTAATGCTGAAGTTTTTCAAATGACACTTATTTTTCAAACTGTAGAAGCCTAAAGGAGGGTGCTGCAGTGTCGTCTGACCCGGCTGGCATGTTTGATTTTGATCCTGCGGCAAAATGAATCTGCACTGGGAAAAGCTGCTAAATTTGCTGGTTTAGGTCAGCTTGTGATGGTCAGACAAGGAAACGCAGACAGTGTCCTTTTTGTGCGGTTTGATTGGGTTTTGATTTCTCTTTAAATGCTTTTCAGAGAAGAGAACCTGATTCCCTACTCCCCTGATGTGCAAATCCATGCCGAGAGGTTTATCAACTACAATCAAACCATATCCCGAATGAGAGGGATTTATACAGCCCCCTCCGGCCTGGAGTCTACTTGTCTGGTGAGTTCAGGGTGGTGGATTTGACGTAGGGCTGTGGAGTTATGGGCAGAGCAGCCCGATACCGTAGCGTGTAACCCCCGTCATCCCCCTGCTCGCTGCTTAAACACTTCTTTTCATGAATTGTTGTGGAAGTGTCTCGTTTTCTGCTGGAAGCTGTGTCACCAGCTCCTCATCTCATGTCGTTTAGGTTGTTGCGTATGGCCTGGACATCTACCAGACCCGAGTGTACCCATCGAAGCAGTTTGATGTCCTGAAAGATGACTATGACTACGTGCTGATAAGCAGCGTTCTCTTTGGGCTGGTTTTTGCTACGATGATCACGAAGAGACTGGCTCAGGTGAAGCTGCTGAACCGCGCCTGGCGGTAGGGCTGCGGGTGAAGGCACGGCTGGAGACGGGGTCTGAGATTCGGACTGGCTGAAGGTCTGTTGTCCCGCGGAAATTCCAGCTTGCCGGACTGATGGATGCGAAGATCCGTATCGTGTCTCCTAGCCAGAAGAAATGGGAGAGAGATGGAGAAGAGACGTTGGTCTGTTCTGACCGAAGAAGAACGCTCCCAAACCTCTGTTAAAGCCCTGAACTCTGCCCTCGCGTCCCCTCCCCGCCATCCGGGAGCACCGAGGCTGCGTGTCCCCTCCACCCTCGTAACGCGGCGGTGAGAGGAGGAGACGTTGGGTCGGCTCCGTTGGCGCTAGGGCACGGCCTCGGCCGGTCGCTTCGTTACGTTGCAGGGCTGCGGGGGGACCCTGACTGTGAGCTCTCTCCACGTTCTTTATTTATGATGATAAACCTCCAGCGCTCCCCGGTATCTGGCGACGGCGGCGCGGAGCCTCGCGGCGTTCTCCCCCTCCGCATCATCATCGGCCGTTACTTCTCTGTGCGTGCACCTGCAGTCGTTACACCCCGGTTTCGCAGCCAGCCCCGCCGCCCCGCTCCCGGGCTGCCGCCCCCTCAATAAAGCCGTGTGCTGAGGAGCTGTGCCTGCGCTTCCCGCCGGGGCCGGGCCCCGCCATGGCGTCTGCGCCGCCGCCCCCTCCCTCCCTCGCCCCCTGCCGCAGCGCGCATGCGCCGCCGGCAAAGTTGCTGACTCATATACTGCGCAGGCGCGTGGGCCGGGGCTTNGGGGCCGCGGCGGAGCCGGGCTGGGAGGTGGCCGTGCGGCCGCTGCTCTCCGCCTCCTACTCGGCTTTTGAGATGAAGGAGCTCCCGCAGCTACTCGCCTCGGTTATCGAGAGGTGAGGGCTCACCTGTCCGGTTCGGGGGCGGGGAGGGGGGCGGCCCGGGCACCCTGCCTCCCCCTCAGCGACCTTCCCTCAGGATGGATGCCTGGCAGCGGGGAACCCCTGGGTGTTAGCGCCGGCGGGGAGCGGCTGAGGAGCGGCCCTGCTCGGCGCTCGTTAGGGAACGGCGGTTGGGGCTGGCCCGGTGGCCAGCGCCTGAGCTGGGGCTGCCGGGGAAAAAGGGAGCCCCGAGCTGCGGCCGGAGGGTTACTCACACCCAGCCTCCTCCCGGCTTCCTGGGGACTGGGAGGCTCTCGGGGTGGTGCCCTTGGGACCTAATAAGCGGGGATGAGGATGTACGGCCGGCTCTTGGCGGTGGCTGTTGCTTGGCCGCAGCCAAAGCACCTGTGACCGTTACACGGAGAAGCTTCGGGACGGTTCTTGCCTTTAGGCTTTTGTTCGAGCGGGCACTGCTTTTGCAGGCTGGGCAGTGAAATCTGGGGTCTTACCTGGCCTGTCTCCTCTGGCGGTTGACTTGCTTTTAGAATCGTATAGAACGGTTTGGGTTGGAAGGGAGCTCACAGCCCATCCAGTCCCACCCCCTGCCATGGGCAGGGACCCCCCCCACCAGCCCAGGGTGCCCAAAGCCCCATCCAACCTGGCCTTGGGCACTGCCAGGGAGCCAGGGGCAGCCACAGCTTCTCGGGGCACCCTGTGCCAGGGCCTCAGCACCTTCCCAGGGAAGGATTTCCCCCTAATGTCTAATCTAAATCTCCCCTCTTTCAGTTAAAGCCCATCCCCCTTTCCCTGCAGCCCCTGCAGGGACTGGAAGGCCACAATTAGGTCTCCCTGGAGCCTTCTCTTCTCCAGGCTGAACAACCCCAGCTTCCTCAGCTTGTCCTCATTTTTTTTTAGGTGTCTAGCTGTGAGATATCTCCCATTTTAAGGAGAAATAAACCTGAAATAAAGGCTGGCTTTTCTTAACCAGAAAGGTTAGACTTGGAGCACGGGAGTACTCATTGGAGCTGTTTAACTTAACTTACAGCTTATTTTATGGTGTAACACACTGGGTATGAATGCTACAACATTGTGCTCAGTTACAAAGATACAACTCTGACCGCAGTGAGTTATTAGGAAATGAAAAAAAATAAATACTGTGCTAAGGAAGACAATAAAATGAAGCCTTGTGGTATTTTGGTTGATACGAAATGTCTGAGTGTCCAAGCAGTGGATGATTCAAATGAGCGTTCGATGCCTATACCCACCTGGAAACCTGCGTGTACTCAGTGTTTATGTGATTTGGGCAATTCTTAAGCTAATCTTTCTTTTAGGGACCATTTCAGCTTTCCTTTTCCTTGCTGTCACTGTGCCTAAAGTTCATTATTGGAGTCTTTCAGCAGAAGAATATCACAGAAACACTTCAGTGGATGCACTTGACTTTGAGGAGAGATTTGTTTCCCCCGTTAGTGAGAACGACGATTCCATTTTCCACCCGAGACGGCAGTTTGTAACCTTTAACTAGCGCTGCCCTGGGGTTTGAGTTGGGTGCCCGCGTGTCAAACCTGGCAGGATTTAATGCCAGCGCAAGGCCTGTGGAGTCTTGCGGGGTGGTATCTTTTATTTCGTGCTTTGATATAATATAATACATGGCAAATCACAGAGGAAAAAATATAGCTTGTTTGGTTTTGGAGCCATGCTCTTCTGTTCTGAACGAATAATCTATCTTTAGATTGCTAATCTGAAGTATTTTATCTGTTCTAATTTATTTTTAGAAGATGATTGTTAACGCTTACAGTGTGGCTGTTGGTTGACACCATCCACAAAGTGGCTGTGTTTCCCCTTAAATAAACGTGGTGCAATGACAATACAACGTTCTTGTCGAAAGAAGTTAATAAACTCCTTTTCTTGACAACTCTTGTATCTTTTTTAACCTGAAGCATCATAAAGTTACTGGAATTCCCCTTTTAGCAGGTATATTCAAGAATCGGTAGGCTTTGCCCTCTCACTTGACATAAGTTATGGAAGCGCTGGTTTGGAAAGATGGAACTGAAGTGGAAGGCAGTTTTCAAAGCGCGTGACAGTTGAAGGAGGCTGGTTTTCAGGGGAGGGGTTTTGGTAGGGCGAGAACTGCAGCTGCTGCCGTACCTTTGCAAGGAGGAGGCTGCTTCTGGGCCTCCTGCCTTACATGAGGAGTCTAGTTCGGGCCTGTGTAAGGTTTGGAAGCAGAACTGAGAAAGGAGGTGGGATTTGTTGCTGACGTGTTACATTTCGTACTGACTCGGGGGCTTCTCGCTTGGTGTGAGGAAAGGTTTTCCCTTGGAAGCAAATGTTATTTAAGCAATAGATCACAATACAGTGGCTGAAAGTTGTTATTAAATCTCCCTGTATATGCAAAATAACACTCTATAGCACATCACAGATTAAGCTGTTATCTTCTGTTTCTGTTTATTTGGGAGGACTTGATGGTTAATTGACAGATGCCTTCCACTTCTCGCTGCTGTAACAAGTCCACGACTTGTTTCAATAAAACTTAGGCCAGGTATTGTGCAATCCAGATGAAATTCCCCATCTTGTTCTGGTTTCTGCACCTTTGTGTTCTTACCTCGTGGTTATTGTGTCTTGCATAGCTTGACCTATGCAGCAGAACACTAATTGAGGAGCTGCCACTTTCTCCTGTGCTCTATTATTCCTGAATTGTTCTTATTTGTCCTCTTAAAATACATTGTGAACACCTACTGCGGCTAATTTATAGTTGGGGGTAAAGAGACAGGGGAGCAAAATCTGAGTATAAAAGAGCACAAAATTTTCTGCACAGTCAGTCTCTGGGCTCGTTACCAGTCGGTGTGTTTCTGGCAGGAGATGGCGAGGTGAAGCCTGGTGAGTGGGACGCTGAAACTTGGGCATGTTAAGCTACCGAGTTTCTTCAAGTGAAGCCTCTCACTTCCTAACAGCTAATTTGCTATTTCAGCTTTTTGGGTAGATTAAATTAGAAAAAAAAATCTTTCAGAACTAGGAAATCAAAGCTACAGAGCTGCTGAGTATTTCTTCCTGTTTGTTTTTCCAGAAGAAATGATATATTCTACAGTTTATTCTGTTTCAGCCACGTCTCCTCTTAGGCTAGAAAAAGGAAGGTGACTGAGCATAAATTGGGAATGGTGCTTCCTCCTCCCACCCTGCCAAAGCTGGCATCGTTCTGTGCGGGCAGGCGAAGGGGATCCGTGGGTTCGTTTTGTCATACTCTGCAGCAGCACTAGTCATTGCCAAATTTGAGACGTCGCCGCTTTTGTTGGGTACAGCCAGAGGTGAAGTCTGTGTCCCGAGAGGTGAAGCGGCTAGTGAAGTTCAGTTGTGTAATCTGTTCTTCCAGCCTGCTTCTTTGCTTCACAGAATACAAGTTTCTATCGTGTGAAAAGGGGGAGGAAATTAATTTAAGCATTTAATAGATATGTGTCCGCATCCCTTAGTTTTGTTGCAGGAAAAACCAAGGGCAGAACTCGCTATGGAGGCAGAGCTGTGTTGCTGTGCAGATGGGATGTGGTGTGACAGTTTACTGCAGCGGCCTTTAACGTGTCATTTCTGTGGCCAGTGAGCTTCACCAAGAAACCTCAGAGGCCTGACTTTCAGCGTGTCGATGCATATTTTGCTTTGCAGTTGGCATGAAATGCCCAGTCGCAAGGCTCTACCCAGGAGGCCGATTCTGATTACGGTGGATGCGTTATTCTCTGCTCTGCGTTACCTGCCAAAGCTCTTTACTCCCCAGCTTGCTGCCGACGCTGTGTTGTGTATTTGTTGTTGTTATGCAGTCGCCTCTTTTGAACCTTCTGTTTTGCAGAATTGCATATATTCTAGTTGACTCCGGGCCTTGACAGAAAGGGAATGCCTGTGCTCTGGTCCTGGCAAATCCTGCCTAGCCTTAGCAGAACAAACAGTCCAAACTTTATGGGCAGCTGAGTTTAGAATAACTTAAAGATTAATGAATCTCCGACTGGGAGAGCGGTTGTTAAAGGAGCTGTCCTGTTACGGTATAAAGGAGAAACTTTGGCAGTATTGGAACTATTTCCCTAAATTTCCAACATGGGAAGCTATGCTGATGCCCTGATCCGCCTGCTGCTAGAGGACTCAGTCCTGGGGACACAGGAGATGGGACACAAGGGAGAGGATTCTGTTCTCAGAACTGTGGTTTGGAAAATGCATGGGATTTTAATCATCTGTTAATAGATGTAACACATTTTGAGCGCTGCGTGGTGCCACTGTTGCGCTGTGTATAATTGACGTATCTCCTCTTGTTGCAGTGAATCTGAAATCCTGCACCATGACAAACAGTACGAGCCTTTTTACTCTTCCTTCGTTGCACTTTCTACACATTACATCACTACTGTCTGCGGTCTAAGTAAGTGTTCCTTGTCCCTTGCTTCTCTTGCTTTTGTGTTTCGACTAGTAAAAGGAAACTGGAACTGTTGTTTGTCTCCAGCTCTCTTTCTGAATCAGATTTTAAGCTAGTTTTTATACTGGCAAAACCTCAGTTGAGATGGAAATGCAGAGTCTCATCGGCAGGAGTGTTTGGCCACCAAGTACTGGGTGGCCTTAACTTTTTGCTATTTCATTGGCCTGACTTGATTTAGAGAAAGTAATTTTTGGTGAAGTGAAGTGTTTAAATGTGTTTTCAGGATTTTGAGATTATACTTTAGCAGTTCTGTTAGTGTTTTGGAATTAATGATCAAAACATTGTGACTCTAAATGTTTTATATTATTTTGGCTGACAGAATTTGGCAATTTCGGCAAAAATGATAGATTGTATACGCGTGTGTTGCGTAGCATTCTCTTTTACTGGAAGCATTAAGAATGTATTACGCTGGATTATTTAAGAACTTGTATTGAGTACAAGCATCTGGTTTTTTTCAGTACCGAGAAACCAATTGCAATCAGTCGCAGCTGCCTGTAAAGTCCTGATTGAGTTCTCACTGCTGCGCCTTGAGAACCCAGACGAAGCGTGCGCTGTTTCGCAGGTGAGCGCCGATCTTGACTGTGTGGGCAAGCCCAAGTGTGAAAATGAACTCCGGTCCCTAATTCTGAAATATTTGCTCTGATGTTGCATAAAACAAAATTAATGAAGTTCTTAAAATACTTGAGGTAGAGACTAATACCTGCTGAGTCTTCCTTCCGCATTTACTCAGAATTTCAGCTTGTGAGCTCCTGATAGGGCTGGCTTAGTGTGTCATAGGAGAGAGCGCTTTTCCTGATGCTTTTTGTAACAAGCGCGTGGGACAATGTTAGCAGCCGGAATTACTTGTGATTAGTAAGGCGTCACGATCTTTGATATGTGTTCGAAATGGGTTCGAGATGTTGCAGCAGCCTTACTAACTGAAGCTGCAGTACTCTTCATGCAGCTGCTTAGAATAAACGACATTGAGGAATAATTGGAATCAAGAGAGTCTAAATTGTACTTGACGTCTTTTTACTTGTAGAAACATCTCATTCTACTGATAAAGGGGCTGTGCACGGGCTGCAGCCGCCTAGATCGAACTGAAATTATTACCTTCACGGCAATGATGAAATCGGCCAAGCTGCCTCAGACTGTCAAAACCCTCTCTGATGGTAGGTGGTTTAATTTATCGTTACGTCACTGCGGCACTTGAATTAGGCATGGGAAATGCTATGGGTTTGATGTACGAAATGATGTTTTGCTGTTTCCCCTGCAGTAGAGGACCAGAAGGAGCTGGCTTCCCCGGTGAGCCCAGAACTGAGACAGAAAGAAGTGCAGATGAACTTTCTCAATCAGTTGACGTCAGTCTTTAACCCTAGAGTCTCGTCATCACCATCTACCGTGCCAGAGACGCAGGTAAACAAACAGCCTGAGAACAGAAGCAGTCTGAATTTTAGCGTAATAAGCAAATGTTTGGGTTTTAATACACTTTTGTAAAGCGAACCTTTCATAAGTATTTAAGTCCTACTTGGATGGTGGTGAATGTCAAGTGACAAAATATTGTTTGCGTTGTATTGGCAGTGGTGGTTTTGTTGCCTCATGGGAGCTGATGTTCGGCAATATTCGTGGCTCTTTTGAGTTCTGCTGCTGCTCCTTGCTCCTGCGTAGGGAATTACTGCAGTACCATTTATTTTTAATGCTTCCACGATATATTTAGTATACACTTGCTTTTAGGTGGAAGGAGAGAGCGAGGATCAAGCTTCCACAGATCAAACATCTGCGGCAAAGACAAAAAGCATATTCATCGCTCAGAATGTGGCC
Organism: Psophia crepitans; assembly: GCA_013399095.1. Taxonomy (NCBI): domain Eukaryota; kingdom Metazoa; phylum Chordata; class Aves; order Gruiformes; family Psophiidae; genus Psophia; species Psophia crepitans. The sequence continues at coordinate 464,858 of VWZZ01003031.1, forward strand.
AGCCTGCAAGAGCTTGGTGAGAATCAGCTTTTTAGCATCAGGGAAAAAAAAAAAACCACGCTGGAGCAAATGACTCCAATGTCAGACCTTAGAGCTCTGAACGGGAAGCAACTTTCTGACCTACAGCATTTGCTCTTAGGACTCACTCCGTTGCCTGCTGATGTTACCAAGGGAGGTTGTGGCTGTAATGTGGTTTTTTTCATTGCAGAGGAGATGAGCTCGTTGTATTTGTATGCGGGAGTTTGGGTTTTTGGGGGAAAAAAGGGACGACGGTATAAAATAGCCTGTGGGATGGATTACTGAGCAGGTGTGAATTAGACCTGGTGTGCCACATAACACACACACAGAGCTTTGTGACACCTGTTACAAGTACTGGTAAAAACTTCACCGTCTGCTTTGTGTGTTGTAAACTAGTCTTTATCCTGTTGCCTCATCTACGATGATATTTTCTCACCACAAAGACTAATTAAGTTAATTATTGATGACCGTTAGATCTGTTCTGTTTAGCAGCTCTCCCATGGAACGGTAAAAATAACACCGGTGGGTTTGGTTTTGGTTTTTTTTTTGCCAGGTGGCTCCGAGAAACTGCTGAGAGTGTGCCTGAACCTCCCGTACTTTTTGCGATACATAAATCGCTTTCAGGACGCAGTGTCGGCCAACTCATTTTTTATCATGCCAGCCACGGTGGCGGATGCCACTGCTGTTCGCAATGGGTAAGAGTCTGTCGTCGCTCTTCTTTGGTGGGTGCTGGGTACACTGTATAAGAGAAAATAACTGCGCTAGCCACGCGGTATCAGTTATTGCGCTGCTCCTGTCAGCTGTCCGGTGTGTCTCTTGCATTGCTGAACCTTGATGTGTGTTGTTACCGTAGATTTCATTCGCTGGTGATAGATGTGACCATGGCACTGGATACTCTGTCTCTGCCTGTACTGGAGCCCCTGACACCCACGCGTCTCCAAGATGTGACTGTTCTTGCTCTGAGCTGTCTCTATGCAGGTGAACGGATTTCTTCTATTTTCTTTGGAGCTTTAAGTCACTCTCGCTATAGCTCTGCTTTGTTAGCTGCATGTTTGAGGCTCGGCCCACAGTAACCTTTATTTCTCATGAATTTGAAAGCTGTGCAGCGTACTGCGTAGTATGGTGGCTGGGTTAAGGTGAAGATTTTTGTAGTGGTGCTGAGATTCTGATATATTCTGTGAATGTTCTTGTGAGTACCTGGGAGAAAGACTGAGTGACTCAACATCTTAATAGCCTGTTATTTCTACTCTTTTTTTTAATGTTCAGGGCATAATATATTTTTGCAGTGCTTATGGCTTCAGCTTAATTGATTATACCCCCAAAGCAACCTTGTTTCCCAGGAGTGGTTTAAGTACACGAGAATCCTGAGTGCTTAGTTGGTATGGGTAAGGTTTTAAAGAGGTGTGGTAGTTGACGATGAAGATTGCCTTAAAAATGGTATTGAATTATACGGTAAAACATTTCCTCCTTTAATTGTTCTCAGGTGTTTCTGTAGGACAAAACTTGCCTCTTTTGGGGGTACTTCAGAAAGATTTTTTTAATCTGTCAGCTGTAATACTGAGTATTCCCAGCTCCATCAAGCGTACGGGCATGTTTGATACCGCTTGTTTTAATGTGCGAAGTAGGAACACAGAGTCCTGAGGTTGGCTCTTAATAAGAACGTTCCCTATGCTTGTTTTCAACCAGGTGTGAGTGTGGCAACTTGCATGGCCATCCTACACGTGGGCAGCACTCAACAGGTACGAACTGGGTCAACGAGTTCCAAAGAAGAAGATTATGAAAATGATGCTGCTACTATTGTACAGAAATGTGTAAGTAGATGAGAGAGCGGTTTGTTGTTTTCGTTCGCAGCCGGTGAAGTGCGTAGAATTTGTATTTATTTGGATTGCAATATATACGTGCTGTTTCCAGGCATTAGACTTGGTGATGATGAAGATGGTGGCTAATTGTAGAGGGCAAAATGCAATTAATGCTTTTTGGGATTTTAAAAATGTGCCTGGTGGTTTATTATTGCCCAGTGGAGCGCTTAAACATTATTGTGGTTTTGGATTTATTTTCAGCTTGAAATCTATGAAATGATTGGACAAGCCATCAGCAATTCACGCCGTGCAGGGGGTGAGGTAAGATTTGTGTCTCAGGAAGCTTTTTTTCACTGTTTTTGTGCTGGTATTTTTTTGGCATTTGGATTGACACTATTTTGTCTTTTTGGTGCTTTCTCCCTGCCCTAACCCCTCTTCACTTTTGGGATGATAGCATTATCAGAACTTCCAGCTGCTCGGGGCTTGGTGTTTGCTGAACAGCCTCTTCCTCATCTTGAACCTCAGCCCCACGGCCTTGGCTGATAAGGGAAAGGAGAAGGATCCATTGGCTGCTCTTCGCGTCAGAGACATTATTGCTCGCACTAAGGAAGGCGTTGGGTCTCCCAAACTGGGACCTGGGAAAGGGTATGTAAATACCCCTCTGAAGTAATCGCTGTCCATGTATCTAACCGTGCCCAGCAAGCACCTACTGCAGAATCTTGTTGGCCTCTTGAAATTTTATCTCTATTTGTAAGTCTCCATTCTTGAAAAGAAGAGAAGCGGTCATCTTCACTTGAGCAGAGCAGTCACTTCACTCAATTTCATGTATGTATGTGTTTTATTTTCCCCCTGCAATTGTATTGTATGCTTTATGTTTCTGTAGGCACCAGGGGTTTGGTGTTCTGTCAGTGGTGCTAGCCAATCATGCTATCAAATTGCTGTCATCGCTCTTTCAAGATCTGCAAGTGGAGGCATTGCACAAGGTACGTAGGTAGCATGTACCTTCCTGTGAAACATTCCGCCTTCTCCACTGAAACACACTTTAAATTCCCTTTTCAATACTGTCCTCCAGGGCTGGGAGAGCGATGGTCCGCCGGCAGTGCTGGACATCATGGCTCAAAGCACGTCCATCCAGAGAATTCAGCGGCTGATAGATTCTGTACCACTCACTAATTTGCTGCTGACTTTGCTGTCTACTTCGTACAGAAAGGTAGGAACTGGCGTACAGCTAAAGAACTTCTGTAGCTGAACCACTCCTACTAAGTGTTGTCTGCCTCAGAAGTTCTCGCTTTACAAACCGTGAGTCTACACTAAGAGGAATTTAGGATTCTTCTCTCAGAAGCCTTCAGTTGAGGCCTCTCTCTTTCCTCTTTTCTGAGATGTAAATGTGACAAACTTGTTCTAATACAACTTTTCTGTAAGCTCAGTGGTATTTGTGAGCTTAGGGAGAAGATGAAAAGGCTGTATTAAGTCAGAGCTGTTAACTTGAAGTGTTGCTTACAAGCTTGGCGTAGATTCTTTGTTTTCAACCATCCTGTGTAATTTTTAATAAGCCTTGAAAAACTGTTAATAAATTAGTTGAGACAAATTTGCTGGAAGAAAACTAAAATACATTAGAAAGTTACTTTTGTTTTCTGATTCTTATCTTTCACAATCCTAAAAGTTAACTTGTTCTGCTGTTCTAAGGCTTGTGTCTTGCAGCGTCAGAGAAAGGGTTCCATGAGCAGCGACGCCAGCGCCTCCACTGATTCTAATACCTACTATGAGGACGATTTTAGCAGCACCGAGGAGGACAGCAGCCAAGGTAACAGAGTTTGCAGTGAGCAACTTAAGTCAGGCTTTTACACTGTCTTTCAGATTTAGTGGAAACTTGGCTACTGGTCTTTTTCCTTCTCAGTCTGGAATGTCACGTAATGCTGAAAATATGAAACAGTTTGTAAGATCCCTTTGGCAGGAGTAATGCTGACTATATTCTTTTATGTAAACTAAAGCCAGAGCGGCTGGGATTTGGCAGTATTTGCTCAAGAGGAAAGTGGAAATAATTTCTTCTTGTAAATTCATGCTGGACTGCAGTAAAAGCACTTATCCTTGTGGTTTGGAAAGGACAAATGAAGATGGCAGATGCCCTACGTCTGCCTCACTGAGCCCCCAAGTTGTTCACTGCAGCTTGTTTTCAGGCCTTTTCTAAGCTGAGCAGTTTGCAGAAGGTAGTTGCTTATAGCGGTCTGCTTTTGTTTTCCTGCCTCCTGTGTTAGATGACGACAGCGAACCAATCCTTGGGCAGTGGTTTGAAGAGACGATCTCTCCAAGCAAAGAGAAGGTGGCCCCACCGCCACCGCCTCCACCACCACCTTTGGAGAGCTCACCTAGAGTGAAAAGCCCTAACAAACAGACTGCTGGAGAGAACGGGAACATCCTGGCTAGCCGCAAAGATCCAGAATTGGTATGGGAAGGTCTTCAGGCTTAATGAAATACCTGATGTCCTATAGCATCGTTTACTTGTCAGTGGCTACCTGCACTGACAGACAACACAATAAATGTCAGGTATTTTAAGTACGTCGCTGATGGAGCATCAGTGGTCTGGCTTTGAATAAAGACCTTTTCTCTACTCTTCCCTCAGGTGGAATGTCGCCACATTTGTTACTGCCAGGGAAGCAAAGACTGAAGATAATAGCTATTTGGGTTACACAGGGAGAGGGGAGAATGAGGGCAGAACTATAAGCGAAATGACTTGCTGGTAGAATAGTTGTAGCTCCTGCTCTGTTGGGTAAAGGCAAAAATAAAGAACTGCAGCTGAGAATGAGAGGCTTGCAGCCTTTTCAGAGAACTGTAAAATCGGTCCTGCTACAGAACAGAGTGCAGTGAGCTGGACTGTGCTGAGTAAACCTGTACTCCGCTGCCAGGGTGGAGTTAAGGGACTTGATTAATTTTGCTGGTGGTTTAGTTTTTGCTTAATGTTGTCTTATAGTTCCTCTGCTTTTGTTGCTTCTATAATGTATTTCTCTTTTCAGTTCTTGAGCCTAGCTTCAAACATTTTGAACTTTATCACGACTTCTATGCTGAACTCCAGGAATAACTTCATTCGCAACTACCTGAGCGTGTCTCTGTCGGAGCAGCACATGGCTACGCTGGCTAGCATCATCAAAGAGGTGGATAAGGACGGGCTTAAGGGTGAGTGATCAGAACCTCTCTGTTAGAGAACGCAGACTGTAGGATTTGTAGGTGTATGTTTTCTTAGCTCCATGTGGAAGTCTGAAATACAGGAGAGCAGCAGTAGAAAATGGCTCGATCCCTGTCTTACAGGCACGTCAGATGAGGAGTTTGCTGCTGCGCTGTATCACTTCAACCATTCCTTGGTGACCTCAGATCTTCAGTCCCCTGCCTTGCAGGTAAGTCTGTGATTGAAGGTATAAAATGAAGAAGTGTTGGTGTCTGTTAATGTCTCTGCGCAGACTCTCCACATCTAGACTACTGTGTTGACGATTCCATTTGGCATTAGAGTATATTCTTTTGCAAACAAAGGTTGGAATGTTTTGGATCCGATGAATTGGATGACCTTTGCAGTTATCCAGTACAAAACATTCTGCAGACTGTACACTTAATGTCTAGAGTTCAAATTAATCCACTGAACTTTGAAGGTGATGAGAGCTGAAAAGCAAATATTTTATTTCGGAGAGTTGCCTCTATCCACGCGTTTGTCAAGAGGCATTCCTGCAGATTTGCTTTGCTGTTAGGACTGATGCCAGAAGGCCTTGGAATTTTCTCGGGAGAGAATCAAATTAATCCTTTTGCTTTCACGTGCTAACTTTGTAGCCTCTAGGTTTCCTTGCTAGGTCATGGGCTGACCTGACTTAACACTGTAAGCAGAGGTTATACATCTGCTTACCAATCAGTGAACTCAATCCCTATACTTCTTGTTGACTGTTTCTGCTGTATTTAAAATACTCTGTGGTGTTTGGCTTTTTCTTTTTTTTTTTTTTTAAAGCAGTTGAACTTTTCAGAAATCTGCTTTTCCACTGTGTTTGAAAAGAAGCAAGTGTTACTGTGGTCAGTCAAAGGATCTTCTTCCAGATTGTTAGATACTGAACATAGTAGCGTAATCTCTCTTGCTATGATACCGCAGTAAGTGAGTAAAGCCCATTAATGCCATTTTTTCTGCACTGGCGTGGAAGTTTAAAGCTTGTGTTTAGGGTGATGAAGTGACAGAGTAGGTGTCCCTCAGTAGCTATGCTATATATTTGAGACAGGGGAGATACTGCTGTGTGAACCCTCACAAGCCCTGAGAGCTCTAATGTTTGTTATCATCTGTATGTTCAGATCATGCTTTTAATTAAAGCATCAGACAGGACATGCCTTGTTGAAACAAGTCTCTGTTTTGTTCCAGAACACGCTTCTTCAGCAGCTGGGAGTGGCCCCTTTTTCTGAAGGTCCCTGGCCTCTCTACATCCATCCTCAGAGTTTGTCAGTGCTCTCGCGACTTCTCCTGATTTGGCAGCATAAAGCCACTGCCCAGGGAGATCCTGACGTTCCAGAATGCCTTAAAGTTTGGGAAAGGTGAGATAATTCTATGTTAAGCTGAAAGTCGGTCATCTCTTACCTCTCTGATTTTCTATCGAGTGAAAATACTCTGGGACCAGCATAACATGCGTGCGCGTGCTCCAAGCGGCGATGGTATGCGATGCTCGGGGGAGCAGAGGGTCAGCCTTCTGTGGAGCTGCAGTCCTTCGCCTAGAGTGTAGGAAACCAAGAACCAGGGTTTAAGTGGGTGGAGTCTGAATTACTTACAGCAACACTGGTTTTAAAAAGGGAAAGCAAATATCTGATTTCAGCAGGTTTCTGGTAGGTTCTGTTATGTTGAGCCAAGATGTTTTCCTCTCTGTGCCATTACCTGAATGTGAAAGGCTCTGATGGGATTTAGCTGACCGAAACCTATCGTGGGCAGCCTTTTCTGTGGGAACAAAAGTTTCTTTCTCCATTTGAATGGTTGTTCATATTTTCCATCAACTGTGTGTGCTGCTCATTTAATTTATGTAGGCTTTGCTGTTTGCATAGTCTCGTTCCAATGCATAATGCAGTCAATAATGTTTGATATTGCCGGTGTTAGAAGAATAAGCAGACAAATCTGATAATGAAAATGTTTCTCTAATTTCTAGTCAAAGAGATTTTAAAGAGGGATCTAAGCAAGGAGAAAAGTAAACTTTATAAACTTCCTCTCTTATTGTCAGGTTTGTGGGCACACTGAAGCAAAATGCCTTGCAGGGGACTCTTCCCAGTGACACGGAAGATCTGAATGTTGAACATCTCCAGCTGCTGCTGCTTATTTTTCACAATTTCTCTGAGAGGGGCCGCAGATCTATCATGATGCTCTGCATCCAGACAATCGTGGAGCTGACGGCAAACATGGATACCCAGCAATGTTCTGTGCCGCTTATCGTGGCGCGTCTGCTCTTGGTGTTTGACTACCTGCTCCATCAGTATTCCAAGGCGCCCATGTACCTGTTTGAACAGGTGAGATTTTGACATCATGTTCTGGATATTTAAAGTGCGCACCCAGCAGAAATCTGTAACAGACCATCATTTGGTGTGTTCTGGTCTCTTTGTGGCCTCTGTGAATAAATCGGTTTTGATGTTGTTACTGGCCTTTGGAGTCACAACGTGTGATTGCAGTTGGTGATTCCTAGCAGCAGGTTCAGATTGAGTGTAAATTCCTGGTGTGATAAATCCTGGTAAGGGCAGGAGGAATGCCCCACCTTTTCTTTCAAAATATTGAGTATTTGGGTATTTAGGCACCGTTTCACAAACGCCTTGTATACCATGTCCGTGCTCTAGCTTTTCACTCTTGAGGTTTTTGGCGCTGTTCTCATTAATGGGGTGCCGGTGTTTTGTGCCTCGCGTTTTCAGTTGTTGGAAGCTTGAAGCTGCTCACTGCAGAAGAAAAATCATAAGAGAGGGTCCAGTGCTTCCCTCAGAAGCTGGAAATTATTGTTTTACCTACAGGGTTGTTTGTCTTTTCTGGTTCCCTTTCTGTTGGTGGTGGTATTTTTCTCCCTTACTCCTTAATGATGAAGATACCATGGGTGATTTTCTGTTTGGTTGTGGTTTTTTAACTTAGGTGCAGTATAATTTGCTGACTCCACCCATTGGCTGGGTGAGTGGATCCCAGGACAGTAGCAGACGAACGTCTGTGCCGCTTTATCATGGGTTTAAAGAAGTGGAAGAAAACTGGACCAAACACTGTTCCTCAGGTGAGAAAGAAAATGTAAAGGATTTTTTATTCCAAGATTTGCTTTTCCAAATTAATGAGAGCCCTTCCTGTGCCCTGGTGTGGGTAGCGTAGTTACAATAGACAGATAAAAATGCATATAATGCGGGAAAAGCTTTATTCAACAAAATCATTGTTGTCTAGGAGTATGCTACAAGTAATTCAAAATAAGTGTGTGCTTGCCATGCCAGTATTGTGTGAGCAGGGAAACCATAGGTTAAAAGCATGTGTCATGTGTCATGGAGCTGGCTTAGTACAATCCGCTATTAGTCTTAAAATGTGAAAGGTTGTGGGGATGGAGGAGAGAGGATAACACAATACTGCCTATTAAAACTGTCACTTTGAACATTATTTTCTGTCCTCACATTCCAGATGCAGTTCCGCAGCCCAGATTCTACTGTATCCTATCTCTGGAAGCTTCTGAAGATGACCTGAACCGTCTTGATAGCACGGTATTGGGATTTCTGTGTTCAAGACTTTTCTGCAGGCCTTGAGGGCCATGTTGATTTGGCGAGGGCCAGGGAAGATAGACAAGAAGGCAAGACTTGATGAAGTAGCTAGAGCAGAAATATTTCACCAAGTGGAGATAAGACCAATGGGATTCCTTTTTGTGCCCAGTTAGGTGTCAGGGAGGTCAGCATGCAAGATCTAGGAAGATATGTGGGGCTACTTGTAGTAACGCATGTGGTTGCACTATGTATGCTCTGACAGAGTGCCCCGTTGTATCCACACTTCCTTTTCAGTGCTGCCACCCCATCTGAGACAAAGACACATGGCATTACAGTTGCTTTCTCAGTATTTTGCTCCATGGTCTTCCTGGGTTTTGTTGCCTCCCTAAATTTGTTGTCATCAAGGTTGTGGGCTGCTTCACGCATGCTGCCTTATAACCGGTCCATTGGTACTCTGGGGAGAGAAGTAACGAGCAGAACTCGCTTCCTCAAGTTCTATTTTGCTCTGTGGGTATTCGGGATACTTAGAAGAGCTTGGCTGTATGTAAACACAGAGCTGATTGCTTTGCAAATGGCACATCCTGACTTGTCATCTCTTGCAGGTTTGCGAGGTCCTTTTCTCTAGGACTATGAAGTATGATGAGCTTTACACAGCGCTGACTTCATTACTTGCAGCTGGGTCACAGTTTGATACACTCAGGAGGAAAGAGAACAAAAACGTCACTGCACTGGTGAGACTGTAATGTTGTTTGTGTTGAGGAATAACAAGTTTTTAAACTTAGTATTTTTGAGCAAAGTATTTAACCAAAGTATTCTGGTTGGAATAATGGGGAACTTAGGAAGAAATCCTTCCCTGTGAGGGTGCTGAGGCCCTGGCGCAGGGTGCCCTGAGAAGCTGTGGCTGCCCCTGGCTCCCTGGCAGTGCCCAAGGCCAGGTTGGATGGCGCTTTGGGCAGCCTGGGCTGGTGGGGGTGTCCCTACCCATGGCGGGGGGTTGGAACTGGATGGGCTGTGAGGTCCCTTCCAACCCAAACCAGTCTATGATTCTATGAACTTAAAAACTGCTTAGCTAATGGTAGTGTTTGTGATGGCGGTGTATCTCCTATGAGTTTTTAATTCATAGTGTGTTTTAGACTTGCTGGATGTCCTCGGTAGTTGCAGGAGGGCTGGCTAGAATCTGACAAAGCAGAAGAACTTTGTGTAATCTTTCCTTTTTCTTTTCTCACTCTTCTTTGTTGCATAATTTGTTGTATAATATGACAGAAACTCAGTCCAGTATGTGTTCATCTGATTCAGCACATCTACAGGAGGAGCCTAGAGTCTCTGATGAGATGATTTCAGTAGCTGTAACGATTGAAACCGCAATTATTAATTTGTCCAACTGTACTTTTGTTTAGGAAGCCTGTGCACTTCAGTACTACTTCTTGGTGCTGTGGCGGATACTAGGGATTTTGCCTCCATCCAAAAACTACATGAGTCAGTTGGCTACGAACACACCAGAGATGAGTGAATGTGAAATTTTACATACGCTGCGCTGGTCTTCCCGTCTGCGGATCATGTCTTATGTCACGTGGATCAAGGTATGGCCTCATCTTCACAGGGGTGTTTTGTAATGTTGGTGGTAGTAAGAACATCGGTCTCTTCTTCTTCTGTGCTGACTGCATTTGAGATTTGGTATGCAGGCACACAGTGGTGAGAAATGGGAACGCATGTCTGTGTTTTCTGAAGTGGTCTAGCCTGGTAATTGGCAGGTGGTTAATTAGAGAACACTTGTAATGTGTGATGGGTCGTCTTTTCTTCTTTTGGGATCTGTAGGATCACCTTACCAAGCAGGGCATGAAAGCTGACCATGCTGCTTCCCTCACTGAGCTGGCCTCCAGCAAGTGCAGCTCGGTGAAGTACGATGTGGAAATAGCAGAGGAATACTTTGCGCGACAGGTAAGGTGGTGTGGATGCAGTTGTGTATACGGAGCTTCTATTTTTGTGGAATGATTTACACTTACTGTTCCATCCCTTTCTATTTTAAGATCTCTTCTTTCTGTGGTGTTGATTGCACAACTATTCTCCAACTGCACGAAGTTCCCAGTTTACAGTCCATTTACACCCTTGATGCTGCAATTTCCAAGATTCAGGTTTCTCTAGATGAGCACTTTTCCAAGCTAGCCGCAGAAACTGATCCACACAAGTCTTCAGAGATAACCAAGAACCTCCTGCCTGCTACGCTACAGCTTATTGACACTTACGCTACGTTTACCAGGTACAGCCCGTAGGATCGCTAGTAGGAATACAATTTCCTTCTGTGCCTAGGGCTTCCTTTGCGTTTTGTTTGTTGTTTTCTTAGAGGTAGGTGCATTTTTTTTTTTTTATGGTCCAGTATATTTACTCTGGGATATGTCCCTTTAGTGTCTGGTTTTTTTAAAAGAAAAGTAGAAAGTAGCTTCTCAAGCTATGTATGTGAAGTTGTTCCTGGGTAGCCTCTTTGTCTGATACTTCAAGACTTCCTTGCAAACTTGCAACACTAGCTTGTCCTCCGCAGATGAAACCTCCTGTAACCACTCTCCAGGACAGTGCTACTTGAGGTTGTTTCGCTGAGGTAGTATTGAGACTGTCAGACCGTCCCAGAAGGGGTGGTGGTGTAATTCTTGCTTTAAGAGTTTGGCGGCTTCTAAACTCTTGTTAGAATCTATGTGGAAGAAACCAAAAGTAAATCAGCTTTTTCTTTTGAGTGGGTGCTTTTCCTGGTAAGTAGCTTAGAGGAGATAAAACCCCAGAACTCCCTTAATGGTATAGCGCAAATTATGGGGCAGAACTTCAGAAGTTTGCTTTCTTATCTCTCGCTATACTGACACGCTCTGTTCTGAAATGCAGAGCTGTTTCCTGAAATGAGTCTTTTCCATCCTGAATGCAGATCTTACTTGCTACAAAGCCTCTCTGAAGAGGGCTCCCCTGAGAACAAACCCTCTGAAGAGAAGCTACGAGGTTATGCTGCTGTCCTGGCCATCGGATCCAGCCGTTGCAAGTCTAATACTCTAGGTGAGGGTATTGGATAGTTCAGATTTCCTCATCTCTGTAGGTGAAGCTTTCTACACCACCACCAACGTGCAATTTCAAAGCTCTGTGCTGGCTAATGTGTTCTCAACCTCTTTTTTCAAATGAGTGCATTATCCTGTCAGCAGCAGGCTAGGAAAATTTTTCCTTTTGTATCTGAACAAGTGAAAAACTTGGGCAAACCTTGAAAGAGGAACCATCTTCTGGGTTTCTCTGGGTTATTGAAATGTGTTTATAACCATGTTGGTGCTCCCATGGCATGGCATAGTATGGGGAATTATGAAAAGTTGCTGTGTTGAAAACTTCTGCAAATTAGTATTTTTGCCATGTTTCCTGCTGTTTAAATAAAGTGAAAGAAGCTGGGAAGCTCTTGCAAACTTTAGGGATAATTTTCACTTGTGGAAAAGCATGAAACTAGTCCTCAGTAGAGTTACAGCTACGGTTGTGTCTTAATGAAATGATCTAGTTTTAAATAGTGTTGTAGAAGCATTCTGGTTTTCAACAGGACCCATGAAATTACTCGTTGACTTAATGATTCTGTATTAATTGCAGGTCCGACACTTGTTCAGAACTTGCCATCAGCTGTGCAGACTCTGTGTGAATCGTGGAACAACATTCATACAAATGAGTTTCCCAACATTGGCTCATGGGTGAGTCCAGGCTCACCTGGATCGATCTGGTGTGATCTTAATGCCATATATTGCTGGGAAAGGCAGGCGGTGTGTCTTTCCATTAGAGATAAACGCTTCTGATTTCTGTGCCTGCGTGTCTCAATCCTTAGCGCAACGCCTTTGCGAATGACACGATCCCTGCAGAAAGCTACATCAGTGCTGTTCAGGCCGCCCACCTCGGTACTCTCTGCAGCCAAAGCCTACCTCTTGCAGCTTCCCTGAAGCACACCCTTCTCTCCCTGGTCAGACTCACTGGGGACCTCATTGTGTAAGTTTTATATTATGTTCTTGCTGTATAGATCTGTCTGCTCCTCTGGATGTCCGTCTGTATCAGGCTGTTAGGGTGCAGCACTTAGTGACCTGGGGCTGTGTTTTGAACCAAGCCTTTAACGGAGTGAAGTACCGGAGTTACTTTCAGTGTACAATTCCAAATGAATGAAAAACAGCCTTTCTGTCTTGATCTGCTCTCTCTAAAAGTCAGGCTTTGAGAAGTCTTTAGCCCTTTTTGTTAAATAGGAACGTGAAGAAACTGGGATATAAACTGGGACAATATGGAGCTAGCTAATTCATTTGTGTTTTGTTAACATTCACTTGTGTGATGTTTTCAAAGCATCAGGAAAAAGGGATTTGCTCTAAGATGCTCTGAAATAAAAAAAAACAGTTGTGGAGACTGCAGGCAAGCCCTGAAGATGTGCGTGGCTGCCTCAGAAAATGATGTAACAGCGTACATACGCAAAAGTAATGTATAGGGTTTTCCAAACGAGGACTATTTTTCTGAGGGGAAAACCGACTTGGTCAGTGTATTTATCCCATCTTTCCGAAAAGGGTTTCATCACTGACTTCCATCCAGACTCGTGCCTTACTTGTGTGACTTCTGAAGTAAGAACATTTTCTCATTCTCTCATTTATCATGCAGAGAATTACCTTGTTCACTTTCCTTTTCTAGCTGGTCGGATGATTTGAACCCACCACAGGTGATTCATTCCCTGTTGCCCCTCCTTTTGGAGACCAGCACAGAGAGTGTGGCAGAAATAAGCAGCAACTCCCTCGAAAGGATCTTGGGCCCTGCAGAATCAGATGAATTCCTGGCACGTGTTTATGAAAAATTGATCACGGGATGCTATAACATACTGGCCCATCACTCTGATCCAAACAGGTAATGGGCTGCGTGGCTTGTAGTTCTCCTCCAGCAAAGCTCTATACAAAGAATTACTACAGGACGTTTAAACAACAGTGTCGGTTCTTGAACAGCACCCCAAAAAGGCAAAAAACCAACTTGGTTTTATCTTCTGAAGGCTTCTAGACTTGTAAACTAAAAATTTGACATATTCTGTTCACGTTACCAGAATTTTCAGCGCTGCCATTCAGGCAGTGTGGATTTTAATCATCTCTTGTAACTCTGCGTGGAGCGTGGATATATTTGGATAGTTTTTTTTTTATTGAAGCAAATAGAAAATTATGTAAATACAAGCACAAAATCAGAGCTGAAGATGCCGACCTAACTTGTTTTATATTCCTTTGTTTCTGCTCTTGTTGTTTATAAGGCTGGCTAATCCCTGCTTTATCGTAGCAAACTAGCCAGATTTCTGCTTCCCACCCCTTACGCCCTGTGTGTGTAGAGGGAATAAGCTTGATGCGCAGATGTTGATTCTACCCATCTGAAGCATAAAACCATTAGGCGTGATGATGTTGCATCTTTTCAACACTGATCCTCTCTGGATGGAAGGTATTCAGAGGGAGATCTACTGCGCCTCCTGGTAGAGAATGTAAACATAATTGGATTTTACTTGCGGGGTGCGTTGTGGAGTGGGGATGAGCGCAGGAGAGAATGGGGAGGAGTGACACTAAAAGAGACTTAAAGTGTAAAAAAGAGCAGCCACTTAGAGGAATTTGTAATGTGGGAGTCTGAAAGGTTGAGATTATTCTGGGTTTCTGACTGTGTGACTTGCCTACAGCATTGTGTGCCACTTTTTTTTTCCTGAACATTTGCTGGTGTTTTTGTATGTTCATTCATCAATTATTTTTCTATTGTCTTGAGAGGAGAGTTGCTTTCGGCTAGTGTAAAGTTTATTAAAATTGTATTAGCAAAAGTGATCACTTCTTGGCTCTGAGAATTGTTGGAGTTGTTGGAATTGCCCTTATATATTCTTATTTAATATGCTGCTTTCGATCCTCAGTGGCCTGGATGAGTCCATCTTGGAGGAATGTTTGCAACATCTGGAGAAACAGCTGGAGAGCAGCCAGGCCCGAAAAGCCATGGAGGAATTCTTTTCAGAAAGGTGAAGTCATCCTGAAAGTTGTAGCTGAAGCACTTTATTTCTCTTCCTTTTTCTCTTAGCTTGTCACCTAACCGATGTTAATGCCCTTGCGCAGGAAAATACAGAACTGTGTATTCAAGCAGCGCAGGAGAGCGTGAAAAGACTTTCTGTGTGGGACAGGACCTAGGGTTTTGTCACTCGAAATACTTGGCGAGTCCTCATAGCGATCAGCAGTGGGGAACCTTGCAAGACGATTGTTTTGTCAAAGGCATTGTAAGGAGGTTTTTGCGAGATGCTGGTCTGTAAGGCAGTGACAGATCAGGTTGCAGAATCTCAAGTTCTCTCAGTGCTTTCTCGGGGCAATAGGCTGATAATATTAAGGGTGGAGTTGGGGTGCCGGCCTGACTTAGAATTGTGAAGACAAATTCTGATGTAAACAGCATAGCACAACAGCAGTGTTCTGAAGAGATGTGAGGGTGTACCGGAGGAAAGGTTTTCTCTACTAGAAAGTCGACTGTTGGCTGGTTTTGCTCTCTACTGTTGAACAGTTCAAAATTGAAGCAGTCTGGTGGCTGTACTTTGTTAACATGGAAGGGAAAAATAGGCAAGAAAATCTTGAGTTTTGGTTGGGAAACCAGCAGAGGCCCTTTTGTGACTTGAAACCTGGAGAATACTGATAGGCTACTCGGGAGCTCATGAGGTTTCCAAGTTTTAGTCTGAGCTAGGAGTTTGCTGTTTCTCTGAAAGCAGTTTCAGTGGCTTGGCAATACAATGTTAATACAAACTATTGCTCATCTTAAATGTGAGGGCAAGTATAAATAAATACAAGTGGAACAAAGGAATGGGTCATCTTACCAAGCTGACTTAATTTCCCCCCTCCATATAGTGGAGAACTGGTCCAGATCATGATGGCAACAGCCAATGAAAACCTCTCGGCGAAGTTCTGTAACAGGGTGCTTAAATTCTTCACCAAGCTCTTCCAGCTCAGTAAGTGCTTTTTGAATCTCTTCTGTCCTGCTTTTGTCCACCTTATACTGTTCTTGTATTAGCCTGTGATAGCAAGATGCGTGGACAAAAAGCTGTGTGAGGAAGTGGAGTGGCAGCTTCACGCTTTTAATGGAAAGCTGTCTTGAGACGCATTCGTTGTAGCATCAGTCACTCACTCACTGGTCATTTTCTCCACCAGCCGAGAAGAGTCCCAACCCCAGCCTGCTCCGACTTTGTGGCTCTTTGGCTCAGCTGGCTTGTGTGGAGCCTGTACGTCTCCAGGCCTGGTTAACCAGGATGACCATGTCCCCACCCAAAGATTCCGACCAGCTGGACGTGGTGCAAGAGAACAGGCAACTGCTGCAACTCTTGACAACTTACATTGTTCGGGAAAACAGGTAAAGTACAACCTTTGTCATTTGGACATTTGGCAGAAACACTTCCCTATGAGGGTGCTGAGGCCCTGGCACAGGGTGCCCCGAGAAGCTGTGGCTGCCCCTGGCTCCCTGGCAGTGCCCAAGGCCAGGCTGGATGGGGCTTTGGGCAGCCTGGGCTGGTGGGGGGTGTCCCTGCCCATGGCAGAGAGTTGGAACTGGGTGGGCTTTGAGGTCCCTTCCAACCCAAACCGGTCTGGGATTCTGTGATTTCTTTTGTGTGCCATTTGTTTCCTTTGTTCTCTCGATGTGCAGATTACTTGTGAGTTGCTGATGGCTCCTTGTTGTCAGCCTTCAAATGAAGTGAAGAGGCGTGGCTGTTTGCTCTGCAGGCATTGCTGTGTCCATGCTCTTGCATGGGGCTCAGCTGTGTTTCAGTGGGTGATGTTTTGGGTCTGAAACTTTCTTCTTTTTGATTAGCCAAGTCGGAGAAGGCGTGTGCACGGTTCTGCTGAGTACTCTGATACCAATGGCGACAGAAATGTTGGCCAACGGTGATGGCACAGGCTTTCCTGAACTGATGGTCGTGATGGCAACATTGGCTAGTGCGGGACAAGGTGCGGGACACCTCCAGCTTCATGGTGCTGCTGTCGATTGGCTAGGCCGATGGTAAGAGCGAACAGTGTACTGTCGGGTCATTTCTATCACTTAAACTGATCTTTAATTTTTTAATTTTTTTTTTTCCTGGTAATGTGGGGACAGAAGTTCGTGTTTACTGATAAAGGCTTATTTTTTAGTTTGCTGTTTTGAATATAGAGTGTCTCAGAGAGGCTGATCGGTGTCCTCCTGTTAAGAATGCCCATGTGTTTTCTTTGTCTTTTTCACTCTCAGTGGTTTAATTACTGCACTTATACATTTCCTGTTGTTCATCTAAAGCAAACCAAATGTTTGAAGCTGTTGGTGAGAACTGAGTTTATACTTCCCAAGGACTGTAATGAGCTTCTCTTGTCTTACAGCAAGAAATACCTGTCGCAAAAGAATGTAGTAGAAAAAATGAATGCAAACGTCATGCAAGGGAAGGTAAGACCTGTGACTGTTGCTTAACTTGCAGGAATAAATCTCAGGCATGAGCTGTACCAGCTGTCCCATTTGGTTTCATAATAGGAGTTTTACAGCAATTTGATCGGGTGGGGCTGTTCTGTTTTCTTGCCTTATAGCAGGTATTGTGGGCTCTAAGAATTGCCTCTCATTTTCACACATCTCTGCTTCGCAGCATGTGACTATCCTGGAGTGTACGTGCCATATTGTCTCTTACCTGGCCGATGTCACTAACGCACTGAGCCAGACCAGCGGCCAAGGACCGAGTCACCTTTCCGTTGATGGAGAGGAACGGGCGATTGAGGTGGATTCGGACTGGGTGGAAGAGTTGGCAGTGGAGGAGGAGGACTCTCAAGCTGAAGATTCGGTAGGCAATAGTCACAGTCACTGCTGCAAGTGCTAGGAAGATTTATTTTGCAGCTTCCAAATCAGAATTACTATGGTTTTATAAATTAAGATTTTGGTGGTGTTTGTTCCCAATGTGAGACTGAGAGAAGAGCCCTAGTTGTCAGATCTGGAAGAGAGTATCTGTCATTCGTGCATAGATCTGTTGACTTTGTGATGTCAACAAAAGTGAAAAGTGGGGGTTTTTTAGAAAAAAGCAAGGAAGAAGAGGAGTAAGATGGGTTTGTTCCTACTGGTTTCTTTGCCAGTTACTGTCTTTTACATGAACAACAACTTACATTACAGTTTTAAGTGCTGTTGGATGGGGAAAAAAGTCTATTGTTAGTGCGTTCTTTAAAATTTGTCGTCCCAATGTATTATTTGTGGTACTTTTTTCTTTATTTACTCTATTGAGTTGCTATAAAATGTCGCCATCTCCTCTTTCCATGTGGTTTGATACCAGCTGCCTTCTTTTAGCTGGGTGGTGCTAAAACTTGCTCTCTTTAAAGACACACAATTAGTGTCTGAGGAACCTATTCTGTGCTGTGTGCCTTTCCTGTAGCCGCAGTGAGAACGCCTTTCTAAAACAGCTTTCTTTTTGACAGGATGAAGATTCTCTTTGTAATAAACTCTGTACCTTCACCATCACACAGAAAGAATTCATGAATCAACATTGGTAAGAATCTCAAACGTGCGGTCAGGATTTCAGGCTGGTATTTCTGGCCAGTGAGAAGGGAATGGTCTGTGAACTGCGATCCGTGGAGCCTTCCTGTGGGCTGTATTTTGTCACTCATTTGGCTTATTTTGTGCAGGTATCACTGTCACACTTGCAAGATGGTTGATGGGGTTGGTGTTTGCACTGTTTGTGCTAAAGTTTGCCACAAGGATCATGAGATTTCTTACGCCAAATACGGATCATTCTTCTGTGACTGTGGAGCGAAGGAAGATGGCAGTTGCCTGGTAAAGTGTCTTCGTGTCAAACATACAAGCTGTGATTTGTGGAGTTTTTAAAGCCTTTAGCAGACGTTTCTGTTCTGCAATAGGTTACGTTGTGATACGAGTGCATGAGAGTCCTATGACTCAAGGGCCTCTTAATTTACAGCTCCCCGGCCATTTGGTTTTTTTGCACCAAATAAGTGCGTTGACAAATCTCTGTCCCAGTGACCTCTGGGATTCCACCAATCTTTACAGAATTTGCAAGTTAGGTTACGCACAGCAGTGCGCTACCACTTTTCCCCATGGTTTCCACTGGAAGCAAACAAAGTAACTTTCTCTTCAGTATGAAAGTTTTTCTCATACTTGGACGGAGCGTGGCATGCAGGATACTGTTGGGTTACTTCTTTAGAATCGCGGTCAAAGAGAATTGTACTCTGTTTCTTCAAAACTACGTTAATCTTGCTGCTGTTACAACCTGTGTTTGTTTTGTCAGTGGTACAAATGAGTCTGCTTTGGGCTTTCAGCATTGCTGTGTCATTCGCAGGCTTTGGTGAAGAGAACTCCCAGCAGTGGTATGAGCTCTACCATGAAAGAATCTGCCTTCCAGAGCGAGCCCAGAGTGCCTGAGAGTGTCATTCGCCATGCAAGCACCTCTTCTGCAGAGAAAGCCAAGGTCACCATCAGTGAGGGGAAAGGCCCCGACGAAGAAAAACCGAAGAAGAGCAGCCTGTGTAGAAACGTTGAGGGCTGTCGAGAGGAATTGCAGTCCCAGGTATAATTATCAGCTGGTTGTTGAAAGGAATGTAGTTTATGATGAGGATCTTAGGCAGCCTGTGTTAGTTATCAGCCAAGTTGCTTGATTTTTATGCTGCTCTTTATGATAAGAGGGATCATAAAAGTGGCATCAGGCTTTAAAAACCACTTGACATGCAGCTGTTATGAAGACTTCCATCAGGAGCATCTTCTGCCTCACTTGCCGTATCTATGTCTTGTAGGCCAACTTCTCCTTTGCACCTTTGGTGCTGGAGATGCTGAATTTCCTCATGGATGCCATTCAGATAAACTTCCAGCAAGCTTCAGCCATGGGGAGCAGCAGTCGTGCACAGCAAGCTCTCAATGAGCTGCATACGTTGGACAAGTCAGTAGAAATGACGGATCAGTTGATGGTATGATGCTAAAGGGGTTATTGTGAGTGATTAGATGACTGCTAATCACTCATTGAGTGGGATTGCTTTTCAACAGAAAAGTTTCAGTGATGTACTTCTGTATAACGACTCAGGTCCCAACTCTTGGCTCTCAAGAAGGTGCTTTTGAGAACGTCCGCATGAACTACAGTGGTGACCAGGGCCAGACGATCCGGCAGCTGATCAGTGCTCACGTGCTGAGGCGGGTGGCGATGTGTGTGCTGTCGTCCCCTCATGGACGCCGGCAGCACCTGGCTGTGAGTCATGAGAAGGGCAAGGTGAGTTCTCTAACTCTGTAGAGAATGTTGGAATGCATAGGAAAATGAAAAGAGTTCTTGCAGCAGAAACAGTGAAAATCAAATCAAAGAGCTGAAATTGAAACGTCTTTTCCCCCTCGGTTGTAAAGTTGGGTAAATAAGTTCCTTGTGTTCTGCAGATTACAGTCCTTCAGCTCTCAGCATTGCTGAAACAAGCAGACTCCAGCAAAAGAAAGTTGACCCTTACTCGCCTTGCGTCTGCACCCGTTCCGTTTACTGTACTTAGCCTCACTGGAAATCCCTGCAAGGAGGATTACCTGGCTGTGTGTGGACTGAAAGTAAGTGCCTGACAAACCGTGTTCTAGGCAATTGGAAACACCAGCTGAAAACCAGTTGGGTTTCCTTCCTCTGAGGAGCTAGCACAGAGCTAGCTCCAAAGGTCTGTCACTAATTTTAGCTCCTGAATCACCTTCCTACTAGATACATGAAGTAAAAGAAACAGAACCTGTATTAATAATATAATAAATGAGGCAGTGCCTCAAATAAAATAATACTTCTTATTGTATTTAGGTCAGTTTTACTTTAAGCCAGGAGTCAAGGTTTAATCATGTGAAAGTTGATGTGTTAGAATAGTCTGTAACAGCTAGTGTTTTGTAGCCAGGACTCCTCTTTTATTTATATTCTCCCAAATTTAGATTCAGCTTTCACAGTGCAGAATCCACAAATCTGTTATTTGGCTAAGAAACAGCTGGACTCTCTGGCTTTGGTTTGGCCTTTTTTTTTTTTTCTCCTTCACGTGTCATTTACCTGTTCTAGTGGAGGGTGTCCCTGCCCATGGCAGGGGTGTTGGAACCACGTGATCTTTGAGGTCCCTTCCAACCCAAACCATTCTATGATTTTAAATGCAGGAGTTTCAGATTCTTACTCTCTGAATCATCATTGATGCAAAGAGGAATGCTGGCTTTTCACTCTTTTCTTGACTTGAAATATTTATAAACATATTGTTCTAATATTTGACCAATTTTTTTCATTACTCCAGGACTGCCACGTGTTGACGTTCAGCAGCTCCGGATCAGTCTCTGATCATTTGGTACTTCATCCTCAACTAGCCACTGGAAATTTCATCATTAAAGCTGTGTGGCTGCCAGGATCTCAGACAGAGCTCGCTATTGTGACTGCAGACTTTGTGAAGGTATGTCTGGCCATAAGCTATTGATGATAGGTGGCCTTTCAGACATTGGTGTTTCCATCTCTCTGGAGTTGCACGTGGGAGAATAATGTTCTTAGTTAGAAATAAACGGGAAGTACAAATCTATGACGTTTGGCTACTATTGTAGAAAACCCAAACCCGAAGAGCAAACAAATGAACTGTAGCATCTAACAGACATTCCCTCGTCTCAACTCTTGTCCAGTTTTACTGTTTTGTGTTCTAGTAGTTAATTATTTCTTTGATTCTTCCCACAGATTTACGATCTCTCTGTAGATGCCTTGAGTCCAACTTTCTATTTCCTTCTACCGAGTTCCAAAATCAGGGATGTCACGTTCCTTTTCAACGAGGAGGGGAAGAACATAATAGTGATCATGTCCTCTGCCGGGTACATCTACACGCAGCTCATGGAAGAGGCGAGCAGCGCCCAGCACGGCCCATTCTACGTCACCAATGTGCTTGAAGTCAACCATGAGGACCTAAAGGTACTGGTGACTTCCCTTTCTTGTAGCACAGGCTGCAGTGGCCTTCTCTGTCTTAGAAGGCAGAAGTTTCCCTTTTTTCAGTTTTTTTTTCCTTCTTTGTTTCTCCTTTTTAAGCCCACTGATCTAGATCAATGAGCTTGTGATTCCTCTAAACAGAGAAATATCCTTGCAGTGAAAGGGGGTGGGGGTGAAAATTAAACCCCTTGATCCTTTCATCTAGAAAACAGAGCGTGTTTTCCATGGCTGGCTCTGAAGTCATGCCCAGCAGGATTTCTCAGCAGGGTGATGGCTTCAGAGCAGCGCTGTTCTCGGAGCGAGGCACTCCAAAGGTGCAGTAACCAGAGCGGATAAAGTTACTGCCCGTGGCTGGGGCTGCAGAGGTGGATTGAGCCCTTGCTTCTGGTCAAGAGCAGCTCTGTAGTCTTGGGGGGTGACTTTTAAAGCTGTCCACATTTCACTCAGGTTTTTACCCCAGCCTACTCCAAAACGGGGGAATAGATGAGAAGGCGGCCCTCAGGAAAGCTCTTTTATGAGCTGGGAACATGGGGAGTGCTCCATGTGAGATTGTCATACAACATTCAAGCACACAGATGCGGTAGCCGAGGGTGCTACCTACGGGGATGCAATCTCAGTATCCCTTTCAAAAGCCTTTGAAGTATCTGATGGATGAGTTCACCAAGGAGTTGAGCTTAGAAAATTGTTGTTTAGGGCTGCGTTCTCTCACTGATGGAGAGGGGGTGGGGGAGAGGCTTTTGGAATAATTCCCTCATGAGAAATTCAGAAGCCTTGACAGAGCGTTTGGAGGATGTGTTTATCTTAAATGTCGTCGTTTCTCTCCGATCCCCCAGGACAGTAATGGCCAGGTGGCAGGAGGAGGTGTGTCCGTGTATTACTCCCACGTGCTGCAGATGTTGTTCTTCAGTTACTGCCAAGGCAAATCCTTTGCAGCCACCATCAGCCGGGCCAGTCTGGAAGTGCAGAGGCTATTTCCGATTAACATAAAGAGGTGAGGCTTGTGTGGAAGGCTCCGCTGAAGTTTTAATTGCTGTGTATTATTAATAAATATTACTAATTATTCTTAACATCCCAGCTCTGGATGGCCAAAGTTTGTGGTGAAGATGCCCTTTTTGACTGATGATTTCTTGATACGTTTCCTATTGCTTTTGCCCTAGTTTGCAGGATGATTTGAAACCAAAGCTGGCTGTTTCAGCAGCGGGGCATGCATATGTTTTTTTCTTCCCATTAGGATTTCAGAGGTGGCTTCAGAGCGGCCTTGCTGCACAGTGCAGAGCTACTACTGGTGCAGCAGCTGGAACCGATGGGATTACCCACCCTCTCGGAGGCCGCAGAGCAGGAAGCCTTTGTTTCCTTTCGGCACCAGTACTGCAGTGGACCTTGTGTATTGTGCATATTAAGGCTTATTTTCAGACTCCCTTGAGGGAAACCAATCTTTTATGCTATGAATGTGCCAAGAAAAAAGCTGTTCTGTCATCTGTTCTGACAACCAGAGCTGGGCATTTAGGCCACAGACTCTTCACTAGCCTGACACAAAGCCACTGTCGTGAGCAGGCTCTGTAGAAGGGTCAGGTTCCAAGAGTTCCCTAACCCCAGTTGAGTTTGGCTTAGTCTTTTTGCAGCTTTATTTATTTCCAGTGAGCAGAGTCACAGAGATTCTCCTGGGCTGACCTTTGCTTAGTGCCATTGGGTGTGCTGAAACCTGGAACTGTGCATCTGTTCAGATAAAAAGATTGCTTAAGCTATTTTTAAATTACTCTCTTGGTTTCAGACATAAAATGTTACTAAGTAAGTGTCTTTCCTTGGGTTTTTGTAGAGATCAGGGCTGTGCAGTCAGATACTCATGCCTTCTGCCCGCTCAAGCGACTGTCTTGCATTTCTCACCTATAAACTGGGCACTGATGTTCCTGGTTGTTCCTTGATGCAGTGCTTTGAATTCCTGCTGAGGCTGAAGCCGTAACTGATTTGAATGGTGATGCATTTTGTGTGTTTTCACCTGTTGTTGCTTCTTGAATTAATGTCACTCTGCCCTTCATCTCTTGCAGTTCAAATGGTGGGAGTAAGACTTCACCGGCACTGTGTCAGTGGTCTGAGGTGATGAACCACCCTGGCTTGGTGTGCTGTGTTCAGCAAACCACGGGTGTCCCACTGGTGGTGATGGTGAAGCCGGACACCTTTCTCATCCAGGAGATTAAAACCTTGCCAGCCAAAGCAAAGGTTAGTCATAGTTCCCTGTATTTTTGGCCCTTCCAGTGTGCTTTCTTCTTGTTCCATCAACAGGATCTCTGTTTTCCAGCTTTTCTAATGCAGAGTTTGTTTCTTCAAGCAGCAGTTGCCATGTCCCTTCCTTGACTTGCATTGCTCACCTTTGCAGATTCAGGACATGGTGGCCATCCGTCACACAGCCTGCAATGAGCAGCAGAGAACCACTATGATCCTCCTGTGCGAAGACGGCAGCCTGAGGATCTACATGGCCAACGTAGAGAATACCTCCTACTGGCTCCAGCCCTCTCTCCAGCCTAGCAGCGTCATCAGCATCATGAAGCCAGTTCGCAAGCGCAAGGCAGCTGCTATTAGTAAGGGGTTTCTCATCTGTACCTTGTGCGAGGTAGCAGCGGCAAATGTAGATGCAAAGATTGATGAGAGTCGTATAGATACTTTAGATGTTCGCACCTGACGATTACCGTTAACCTCAGGGCTAAGTACTGACTGAGTCTGGGTAAAACCTTTCCATAGATGTATATAAAAATGCATAGTTGTCTGGCTCACGTGGGCACTTCCAAAGGAGACAAGCTCATTCTGCAGTTTTTTACCAAAGCGTTGCCTGTTGAGAGTGTGTTTTGTCAAAAACATCTGTCTTCTCTTTTAGCAACTCGCACTTCCAGCCAAGTGAACTTCCCCATTGACTTCTTTGAACACAACCAGCAACTCACAGACGTGGAGTTTGGAGGCAATGACCTGCTGCAGGTTTACAATGCTCAGCAGATAAAGCACCGGCTCAATTCCACTGGCATGTATGTGGCCAGCACAAAGGTAAATGGGGCAGTTTGGGAATTCTCTTGGGCTTCTCGGTGACATTATTGTCTGGGTTGGTAGCAAGCCTTTTCTTGGAAGTTGCCGTTGTTCAAATGACCCTGTACAAATCCCGTGATTCTGTTGGGTAACGCTGGAGGCGCCTCCGTACAGACTTCAGATTCTTAGCGTAGCAGTGACTTTTTGACATGACCCTTCTGAGCTGTGATTTGTCTTCCACAGCCTGGGGGTTTCACCATCGAAGTGACGAACAATAACAGCACGATGGTGATGACAGGCATGCGGATCCAGATTGGCACACAAGCGATAGAGAGAGCGCCCTCATACTTGGAGATCTTTGGTCGCACCATGCAGCTGAACATGACCAGGGCTCGTTGGTTTGACTTCCCTTTCACCCGTGAGGAAGCCTTGCAGGCTGACAAAAAACTAACCATCTTCAGTAAGTCTTTGTTAATTGTTTGCTTTAACTACCTGTTGGTTTCGCTTGGGCGGGTTGAAGCTCCAGTGCTTCACCTCATAGCAGGGAGGGTTTCCATGATCAGTTCATTTGACCTGACTACCGAAACAGTTTGAGGGGCAGATCCTGAATGCTTAATAACTTTATTTATGGCCCAGTTTCTTGCTGCACCGGGTGAATGCGCAATAGATCAGCTCAATAATTTTGTGTTGAGGTGGTAGAGAAGGGAGGTGGCCTTGCAAAGGAAATGAAGTGTCAGAGTGGGTTTATATTAACGATGCGGTGTAACTGCCATCCCAACTTATGAGGCTACGCTTGTTTGTATTCAAAATAAGCTGCTTTGTGAGTTTTTAAACAATTTCTCTCATTACTGCAGTTGGGGCTTCTGTGGATCCTGCTGGAGTCACAATGATGGATTCCATAAAAATTTATGGCAGAACCAAAGAACAATTTGGATGGCCCGATGAGCCCCCCGAAGATTTCCCATCTGCTTCAGTGAGCAACGTTTGTCCCCCAAACCTGAATCAAGGGAATGGCGCTGGAGACACGGAGTCGGCTACCCCTGCTGCTGCCAGCGGGACTGTCCTGGAGAGGTATTGCTGGAGTCCGGCTTTCATTTCTCCTTGAACACGGGTAGTTGCTCTAGCGGGGACCTAGGTACACTTGTGGGCCTTTCTTAAGCGGGAGAACTTAAGGGAGTTAGTGAGTTTTGCTCACTGCCATACAAAACAACAACTGAAAAGTCAGTGATTATCTTCTAAGGAGGACTTTGCGCTCACTCTTCATTTATCTGGTGTAGATGGATAGATCTGTGTGCATGCTTCATTTTGCTAAGTTCATTTCTTAGGGCAGTCTTGAAGAGCTGGGAGAGATTTCTGCCTTCTTGGTACATTTTCTCATTTCAAACTGGCCTTTTTTCATTCTCTGGAGCTCTCGAAGATTAGGCATCTCTGAAGTACAGCTCAGTTTAGAGGAGGACTTTGTGTGATCTTGCTTTAGGCGCGTGGTTCCCACCAGCTTATCTTACAGCCTGTATGTCTCAGGTGTAGCTACAGTGGTGGAGAAAGTGTTAAGAGTCGTGTCCTCGCCCCGTCCAGATCCCTACTGAGAGTCAAAGCACAAGGGTGAGCTGGACATATATTTAACGGAATAAAGAGAACTTTGTTTTTGCATACCCACCCCGTGTTCTTTCCCTGAGCTCATAGAGTCTGTGCCATAAGAGTTGTAGAAAGTCTGGCAAGCTAGCAAGGGTAGGAGGGAGACAGATCAGAGAGGAACTAGCGCAGCTGCAAAATGGCCATTTTAAGGGATACACTGCTTGAGTGTGAGTAAATGGTGGATAATTTTGTCTTACTGAAATGCTCAGGTTCAGGGTTGGAAGTGGCACTTAGGTCCAGCTGAAGGATCTGTTTGGCCGTCCTTGAATATTTTGTCTAATAGTTCATGGGATTTTTTCCTATGCTTATTGTCTCTTTTCTTCCCTCCTCTGCTGTGACATCTCCACAAGATGTCCCTCTATGCACAGACGTGCTTTCTGGTTTTCCAAAGCGGTGGGATGATACTCTAAAAGCTCAGAATCACAAAACCTATTCTTATTATTTTTACCTCCGTGTTACAGAATGCAGCATGGTTACCTTACACAGGGCCTCTTGAGTAGGAACAGCTAACGGCAGGCGAGAGGCAGCTTTCCCACCAGAAGTTTGGTGCCTGTACTTCAGATCTAACCATCAGTGATGCTTTAGGCAATGTGCTTGGCTGCTCTGTGCTAG
This sequence comes from Psophia crepitans, assembly GCA_013399095.1. NCBI lineage: Eukaryota > Metazoa > Chordata > Aves > Gruiformes > Psophiidae > Psophia > Psophia crepitans. The sequence goes on from VWZZ01003031.1 coordinate 491,549, forward strand.
GTGGCCTGGGTCTCCTTTATTTGTTTGCTATTAGGCAAGTGTCTGCTGCCCAGATAGGAAGAACCGTGCTTAAACTTACTGTATATAGCGCTCTCCCGGCTTCCCGATTCCCCCGTTTAATTTGCCTTTTGCTTAGAATGTGTTCTAGGGAGTTTTTCTGTGAGCTTTACACATTTTTATTTTTTTTCCTTTTTCTTTGCTCCCCCAAAGTTCTGAAACTGAGTCCCTAACCACCCTGGACCGGTTAGTATGCCATCCTTTTCTCTGCACGAATGAGTGTGTGTCAGAGAGACAGAACACATGATGTGGCTTTTGTTGACTGTTTTTTCGTTTTCCAAGTGACATTTGCTTCTTTACATTCTGGTCATTGCATGGCAGATGGTTTAGCGAAATGTAAAGATGAGGTGGTTCGCAGATTTTTGCTGTATACAGCATAACCGTTGCTTGTTTGACAGACTTTTCGCTTTGTTCCCTCCCTGCGTCTTTTTATCCCCCTTTATATTCCCCTACGAGCTTTATGGAGGGTGGCTGTGGGTAGGGGAATGTAATGTTATCACCGCCAGACCAGATGATTGTTGTTTCTTCTACCTCGTATCCAATCCTACTCTGTTATTTCTCCCCTTAATGCTATCTTTTCCCTCCTTTTTCCTGTATTCTTGCACTGCTCCTTCTGGTGTGTCAGATGGCATTTCAGGTAGTTCTACTGCGAGGCATGAAGTGGTGCTGCAAGGGAGATTCAGCACTTTGCCGCAAGTTGTAATTAAGGTTTTTCCCCTGGGGCAAGTATTTTACTAGCCTGCCTTACTGCTGTCGCGCGTTTGGACTTCAGCAGCTCTCGCTGGGGTCGTCGTACCCAGTGCTCCAAGTTAATTTTCCTCCGGAATATTTTAGCTGAAACTCCAAATTGGAAAGAGCAACCTGTGTGAAAATAGCAAGCGAGTAGAATCTTGCTCCCTTAGAAAAGTCGGTTACGCTTTTTCCCATGTGTCATACCAACCCTTGATCTGCAGTCATATGTACGTCTGTGGGCCATGGTGAATTGGTACTGTCAAGACAATCCAAGTTATCCCTGCTGCAGGCTGCGTAAGGAAATGTTTTATCCTCTTTGGTAGAGAAAAGCCCCTGTCTTTCAGCTGTGGATTATTAAAGCAGTCCTAAGTTTGTCTGTGAGCGTGAGCCAGGTTTAACTCTGGTCTGTAACACAATGAAATGATATGCATGGTGCCTGTGGCAGGTTTTATCATGCTTTGATTTTGTACTTGGCATTCGTTAGCTGTCTCTGAGCTACTCATGACTGTAGCCCGCATAAAGCAAAGTGCTAAGGAGAGAGAAGGGTTGCTGTACTCAAGCCTGCTTTCCTTTCTCCCTTCAGGCTAGTAGTGAGTTCTTTAGAAGCGCTGGAAAGCTGCTTTGCTGTAGGACCAGTCAACGAGAAGGCAAGTAACTTTCTGAATACATTCTTGAGCTTTGAGAGATGGGGAGGAGGGGCAAGATCAGCAGCACCTCCTGCAGCCCTGGGGGCCTGATACGGAAGAGAGCCGCATCCGTTTTGCTTAGAGCACTGATCCGAAAGTTGACTTAGGGAAAAGCATTTGAAACTAGTTTAGAATGACAATTGGCATTTGCATTTATCGCTGGTGGGATTTTTGTGCTGTAGAGTGACCTCGTTTACAAAAACAGCAGGGTAGAAGCCCATAAATCTCAAAAGGACTTTTCTTATGTAGACATGTGAAATGTTCTTTAAATATCAAATAATAAATTGAGGTGGCTATCAAGACCGTGTTGAAGGAAGGCAGAAGCTTGCAGGGAGGGGGAGGGAGCTGGAGGTACACTGAGCAGTCAGACTCATTCATCACCTTAATGGTAAATGTACTGAAGAATTATTTTTTTTTTTGTCTGTTCTTGGGAGCAGGAGAAGAATAAGGTGGCAGCTCAGGAACTGGCTACTATGCTGCTGTCCATGCCAGCTCCTTCCAGCGTCCAGCAGCAAACCAAGAGCCTCTTGGCTAGCTTGCACACCAGCCGCTCAGCTTACCATAACCACAAGGTAACGAGGTGCAGGAATGTCAACGACTCCTCTGACTTGCTAGTGCAGTGTGCCCCCAGGAAGGCCTTCCTCCTCGCAGCATAAACCTGCTGGCTAATTTTCCTTCAGCAGCTCCTGCCTTGCTGGCTTTTGTGTTTTGTCAGAACTTCACTACTTTAAAATGCTTTTTGAAAATTTTGGTGAGAAATAATGTCAGTTAATCTAGAGAAATCAGGACCTCGAAACACACAAAGTTTGTTTGCAAACTGTGTCCGTAGCTGTAGTTTCCATTTCCACAGGCATCTGGCTTAGGGTGATAGGGGAAATACTGGGGTACGTAGTGGTTAGACTGTGTGCTAATGTAATTGCAGCCAGTAATGGCACGGATGCCTGCAGATAGCCCTCTTTTGTGCCGCGGTGATTTTTTAATATTAATTATCTTTCCTGGATGACACTGGCCAAGAATTAAAGCGGGGAGTGCCAGATTTCCTCAGGATCTGTCCTGCAGTTGTATCTCAGCTGCTTTGTTGTGCTGCTGCCTGTTGTTTTTCTTTGCCTGTGTCATCTTTCACTTCACAGGATCAAGCATTGCTAAGTAAAGCCATTCAGTATTTGAGTTCCTCAACCAAAGAAGGAAAGGACCTTGATCCTGAAGTATTTCAGAGGCTGGTCATCACTGCTCGATCCATCGCTATTATGAGACCCAACAACCTGGTCCACTATACGGAATCAAAGCTGCCGCTGTTGGAAACAGGTAGATAAGTCTGTAATTCTCTTCAGCTTTCTGAGGTGATAATTGAAGGTGTCTTGGGGTATCTGGTTCAGTGTGACAGGGACTGTACTTGACACTTTCGTTAGGCGTGCGATAGTCCTTGTTATGAGGACATCGGAGCCTCTAACAAAAGCCGTTTCAAATAGTGTTACCCTGCTTGTTACTGCTTCCCGTGTCTGACAACTGGTTTTTGATCCGTACAGAGAGTGAAGAAGGGCAGGAGGCCCAGAAACACGCTGAAGGAGATGGCTGCACGTTTATTACCCAGCTGGTTAACCACTTCTGGAAGCTACATGCATCAAAACCCAAAAACGCTTTCCTTGCCCCTGCCTGCCTGCCAGGTGTGCCAGCTCTTCATTTGCTATTGTATTGTGAAAGATCCTATTTTAAGCTTGTAAACAGAGAAAATGGCTTGTTCCAAACGAGGCTTAAGACACTGATGATGCAATGCGTGCTTTGTAAGGTGTATCTGCAAATTCTGCTGTAGTGCTTTTGTTCGGCAGTATGTGAGTAAAAAGGGACTGGTGATTGATTTATTTACATCTGCCTTCGTGGATGATGTTGGAGGTTATTCAGCAGTGCTGCTATATACTGTGTGCACAGGTTCCGTCAGTCGAGACTGGTGTGTGAGCTCATTTTGGATGGAATTTTCAATCTATTTGTGGTGCTAACGTTGTGCCTTGAAGGCTACAACCAAAAAATGTTTCCTGCAGCGTCTCACTTTATGTGCTGAAATGAAAGATAGTCGATTACAGTCCTACTTTTATTCCTCCTTAGGTCTCACTCACGTTGAAGCCACAGTCAATGCTTTGGTGGATATTATCCATGGATACTGCACATGTGAACTGGATTGTATCCATACAGCGTCCAAGATCTACATGCAAATGTTACTTTGCCCGGTGTGTAATCTTGCTCTGTTGTTCTTCAGCCTGTAACACTGCTCCAGGGGAGGTTTGGATTGGATATTAGGAAAAATTTCTTCACTGAAGGGAGGTTGTCAAGCCCTGGGACAGGCTGCCCAGGGGAGTGGTGGAGTCCCCATCCCTGGAAGGATTTAAAAGACCTCTAGATGTGGTGCTTAGGGACATGCTTTAGTTGGACTTGGCAGTGTTAGGTTAATGGTTGAACCAAAATGTCGAAGGTCTTTTCCACCCTAAATGATTCTGTGATTCTATAACATGAAGAGAATTAAATACAGGTAGAATGGTGATATGTAGTACAGATACAAAAGTGTGGCATGCAGTCAAAACCATGCAGCCAGAAGTGAATGAAGGAGGAATTTCTCTCTCCTTGTGTTTTAGTAATGTTTGTCACATGCTGCATATGGAATGTAAGTATTGCTTTGTGGCTGCTGGGGATACAGGGACTTTAGAAGTTAGGCAGTGACATGTGTCTTGGGTGAATCATGACCACAGAGAGTCCTGAGTGTATTTTTCTAAATACTGTGAATAAGCACCTAAAGCTGAAGAATTTCATGATTAACTATTAACCCTCTAGGATCCTGCAGTGAGCTTTTCTTGCAAACAAGCTTTGATCAGAGTGCTGAGACCAAGGAACAAGCGAAGACATGTCACCTTGCCATCTTCCCCTCGGAGCAATACTCCTATGGGTATGCAACATCCATTTATCTTCGCCTTTAAATGAGCATGACCTACTTTATTTGTCAGAAAAGACAAGAAAATAGAGTGGTCTTATAAACTGGGACTAAAAAAAGGACAAAAACCAGTCTTCCTCCTTTCTTTTGCTCTGTCTTACCCCCTAGCACCCCATTTCAATTTTTTTTTAATAAAAATTCACCTCTTCTTTGATATTCTGGGATTCAAAGAGGAGATCTTTCTGAGATACTCCCCTTTCAGCAGCGGGGAAATGTGATTATTTTGTCTAGGGGGCAGTAGTCATCCAGACTGTCTCAGTGTTTCTGTGCATATTTTCAAGTCCTTATAAATCAGTCATAAAGATGCGCGCAGCCCAAAATTCAGGTATCGGATCTCCGTCCCAGAGATACTTTTTTAGCATTGACATGAATTGTAGTTGTTGTGGAATCTGTTAGTGACTGGGGACAAAGCGAGCATAGCTGAGGTTTTTTTCCAGTGTTAATTACCTTGTTCATGATTATGTGAGCGCCTTTGTGAATTAATCCCTTGTCATTCAGGAGATAAGGATGATGATGACGACGACGATGCAGAAGACAAGCTGCAGAGTTCTGGGATAGCAAATGGCGAGCATATCCGACAAGAAAGCCAGGAGCAAAGCGAAGTTGATCACGGGGACTTTGAGATGGTGGTAAGTCCAGAGTGCTTCTCCTTGGACCCTGTTCAGTGTGTTAGGTACTTGAGTTAATTTAGTTACGGTGAATCGGTTTGTACTACTCTGTTAGCTGGTGGTGGTTTGGTGAAAGCTCTCACTGTGTTTCTTCTCCATAGTCTGAATCTATGGTTCTGGAGACTTCTGAAAATGTGAATAATGGGAACCCTTCTCCCCTGGAGGCTCTTCTGGCTGGAGCAGAGGGATTCCCTCCTATGCTGGATATTCCTCCAGATGCAGATGATGAAACAATGGTGGAATTGGCCATTGCCCTGAGCCTGCAACAAGATCAGCAAGGTAAGATGTAGGCATTGTTGGCAGTCAAAAAGGTAAACAGAATATGAGCAAAGATAATGGAACCATGAAATGTACAGAGAAGGCCAGAGGTAGCCTGATTCTCTCATAGAAAGATGCTCATCGTTTGTTTTCTTCTTGCAGGGAGCAGCAGCAGTGCACTTGGACTTCAGAGCTTAGGACTGTCTGGCCAAGCACCCAGCTCTTCATCTCTTGATGCTGGAACGCTCTCAGATACAACAGCATCAGGTAACTGTTCACTGCGAGGCATCAAGCTTTTTTGATTTTGATCTAAATAACGACTTCAAATTTGTTTGTAAATACGGCTTTGAAGAACCAATTATGACTATTGGCTACATGTATTTTTGATAGCCTATTTGTGGCTTTTTCCTGCTTTGGTGGACTATGGTTGTAGGCTTCTGAGGAAATGATTTCCTCTCCTTAAAATAAAGGAGACAAAATAAACCATACACTGTATTTCCTTTGCATTTTATAAACAGCCAGACGCTGTTCTTCAAGTAACTTGCATGGTTATTTATTTGATGAGAAGATTCCTTCTCAGGGTGTCTCCCCTCCACTGCTTTTATCAGGCTTAAATGTTCTAAGTTCCCTTTTGATTTGTAGTTGAAAATTGACACAAAACCCAAAGACAAATATTCAGGGCTTTTCCTGCGTAGCATGTGCATCTTTTGAAGTTACATCAAGGCAGTGTTTTTACTTGTAACAGCTCTCTTTATTCTCTTAGCTCCAGCGTCTGATGATGAAGGCAGCACAGCTGCAACGGACGGCTCAACTCTTCGGACTTCGCCTGCAGACCATGGTGGGAGCGTGGGCTCTGAGAGCGGTGGCAGCGCGGTGGACTCGGTAGCTGGTGAGCACAGCGGTAAGTATCTCCTGCTCTATCGATGTCTCTACATCTGGTTTCTCACACTTCACCAGAGTGAGAGGGATTGGGTAAATCCCCGGTGAAGAAGGAGTCTCAGTTCCAAATAGACGATGTCATGTATCATTTTATGGTTCCTGCCAAAGTGCCGTACAGGCTGGGTATTTGCTCACTTTTGGTCGTTCTCTAGAGGCGTGGAATCTGCAGTAGTTTGCTGGCCTGTAATAACAGAATGCGGTAGCCTAGAGCAAGACTGAAGGAATTCACTATACTGCTGGATAAGTTTGGATGGGATAGAATTAATTTCTCTCTTTTTTGCTTGGGACTGATACCCAGGTAAAATAAGCACAGACTTATTAAAAAAAAAAAAAAGTCTGTGCTGCCCATCCACACCTCTTGTGACTCTGTTTAAATTACTGCTGTGGAACTAGTCCCATTTGGGCCGCGAAGGTGAAGCTAGCAAACAAAGGAATGCTAGTGGTACGAAGTTGCATGTGTAGAAATGACTGTTTTCTCGCTTTATGCAGATAACCAAAGACGCTGTCTCCTTAGAACCATAATTCCAAAGCATAGTTCAGCTGTGTCTGTTGCTATGAAATATGCCAGAGACGTGTTCTGTTGCACTGACATTGTCTTTCCCTTTTTTTCCCTCTTCCAGTGTCTGGCCGTAGCAGTGCCTATGGGGACACGACAGCTGAGGGCCACCCCGTGGGACCAGGCAGCGTCAGCTCAAGCACAGGTGCTATCAGTACTACCACAGGGCAGCAAGAGGGAGATGGTTCAGAAGGGGAAGGGGAGGCAGAGGGAGATGTCCACACCAGCAACAGGTAAAGGGCTTTGTTTTCCTCTTCCAGAATAGCACATCTGGTCTGTTGATGTTTGTAGAGGGGTGGACGAGAGGTGCTTAAATTCATGGGGTGTGATTTGTGATTCTGTTGGATAGTAAAAATCGCAAGTCAGAAACGTAGGCTAGAACAAAGTGCCATTGCAAAATACCTCCCTCTGTCCATTCACCACGTAACGCGTTACAGACCTAATGTGTATCCCACAAGACTGCTGAAGTCACCACAAGAAGTGGTGAAGAAATCCTGCTTGAGTCAACAAAGGAATCACTAAAACGTGCGGCTTGGGAGCTTGTGAAATTCAGCGTTAGGAAAAAGCGTGCGCAGGAGTGCTGAGCGCTTTGGGAAAGATCTGCAGTTTTTCGTTCTGTAGGAACAGATGCTCGGTCGTTTTTACGGTGCGGCGTGGAACTGATTTGTAGTATCTGTTTCTGGGGAGTTGAATTCTGCAGGTGGTCATGCTAGGCAGTGTAGTGCTGGAGGGAGAAACTATGTCCATTGTCAGAGTCGCTCTGCATCTTTGACACCACTTGACTGTGAGGTCTGAGGGAATCCACTCCTGTCTGCAGATTTGATGACCTTACGCTTTCCTCGTGCTCTGAACTTGCGTGGTATATTGCAGCGCTCTGTTGGTGATCCTGCTGGGTCTCATTTTTCTTGTGATGTGTCTGAAGTGCTTCCTGTCTGATTCCTGCCTTCTGACTTCCCAGGCTGCACATGGTCCGACTGATGTTGCTGGAGAGGCTGCTGCAAAACTTACCTCAGCTGAGGAACGTCGGAGGAGTCCGGGCCATTCCTTATATGCAGGTAAGTGAGGAGGGCTCAGGAGTTAAGCCTTATCAAACAGTTTATCACTAGTAGCCCTGCCAGGTTTTTCTTTGCACATGCTTTTCCGTTTCTGTTTCCTGCCCAGTGACAGTGTGTGAGTCCATCTCTAAAGATTCGATCTGTTGCACAGCATTCCCTTCCCACAGGTTTCTGCTAGGCTCATGCCCTTTCTCAGCGTGGTGTTACAGCTGGCTGATGAGCCTAAGGGCTAAAATCCTTGAACTCCCACGTGTTCAGGAGGGGTTTGGGGTTATACTGAATGTTTATACTAGGGTGTGATGGCACAGGCAGAATTTGGAAAAAAAACAGAGATTAATCAAGATAAAATCTGCGATTTTTTGTGGAAGATAATCTGTATTCATATTTAAAACACAGAACCTGACTTCTATTAATTCTCTTGACTTCTATTCCCAGGTTATTCTGATGCTTACAACAGACCTAGATGGAGATGACGAGAAAGATAAGGGTGCTTTAGATAACCTCCTGTCCCAGCTGATTGCAGAACTGTGCATGGACAAAAAGGTATGCTGTAGTATGCACACATGCTCTCGATTTGCTTCTCCTAGGCAGGGTTTCTTTCCGTGGAGGAATTAGATGCATGGATTTGTAGGAACACCTTGCTGTATGGATGTGTGTGTCCAGGCAGTTGATTTCTCTTGGCTCACTTCACCTAAGGTAGGAAATGACATGAGTGTAACTCTGACTCTTTCCTGGTTCCGGCATCCACAAGTGAGCATGGAAATTTGTTTCCCTTCAATTAAACTCTTAAAACAGACGTTATCAGTAATGCCTAATGGACACACACAGCTTCTTCCTTGTGTAATACTCTTCTTTGGCATCCTGGCCACTGTCTGTCCTTATATTGAGGAATTTGTGCTGCTTTTTTAGTATTGCTGCTCAAGCTTAAATTCAGAGTGCTTCCACGAAAATCAGGGCATTGAAATTTAGATACTTAGGACGCTGGGCTCAGCTCTGTAAGTAAGCAAGCTCTCTCCTTGCAGGATGTGTCTAAGAAAAACGAACGTTCTCCTGTGAATGAAGTGCACTTGGTGGTAATGAGGCTGCTTAGTGTGTTCATGTCCAGAACTAAGTCAGGATCCAAGTCTTCTATTTGCGAGGTACATTCTTCAAATTGCCTTGGCAGGGGGATGATGTTGTTGGGGGGCTTTCATTCATCAAAGGTGATCTAAAAGCTGCTAACTGAAATAGCTGGTCTAAAACTGAAGACCAATTAAAAGTGATTTGGAAAAAATTATGAGGAATCTGTAAGGTTACTTGATTCTTGTGATAAAAGATCTTTGCTGAAACTCAGAATGGAGGAAACCGATGTGAAGACAACTGGATTCGCTTGTTTTGTACGTGGTTTCTGACTGAGCTAAGGGCAGCATGTTAATGATGTTATTTAAAACGGTCTAGCGGATCTCTTTCCTTGCATCTTACTGGTGCTGAAGGGGTTAAAGAGGATTTGTAATGTGATTATTGGAAAGCAATATGCTGCTGTGTCAACGTAAAAGTCGCTAAGAGGATTCCTTAGATATTTGTTGCTAAAAGGTACAGTAATAAGGCATAAAAAGCAGTATGTGTGGTGGGAAGGAGATTAATAAAAAAGCATAGAGGTTAAAAAATTTAGTCTGAACTGCATCAAATTTTAATGAGCTTATGAGCTGTGGGGTTTGTTTGGATTTACAGGGCTGCTTTAATAGTTTTATTTACAGTAGCTTTTTCTCCAGCCTTTGTTATTCACTTGAGCTTCCCACAGAAATCAAAGCTCATCGTCTTGCAGAATGCAGGTGGAGCAATACCTGGGTGGAGCAGAGCCTCTGAGTGGCATCTGCAACAGGGACTCTTTCTCTACCAGAATTCACCCCCAGCTGGCCAAATCCCAGATAAACAAACAGAAATCCCAACTTAAAAAAAAAAAGGGGGGGGGGGGGGGGGGGAAAAAAAAAAAGCCCTAGTCGTCTAATCCATAGCAGAGTGGCCTCTGGCACATGTGTCGAGGGGAGATTAGACTTAAGAGGAGATTTTATTTGTTTTCCTTTACTAAGCGCTTGTTCAAAAGAGTCTCTGTAAATATTTGAGTTGCTTTTCATAAACACAAAAACCCAAAAACCTCAACCTCAAACAAACCCCAAACTTAAAAGCTGCCTGTAAAGTTTCATGAAAACCTGCTCCATTATCCATACTGTCAGCGAGTGCTGTCTGATTCTCACAGCTTCCCCTGCCCTTCCGACACGGTGGTTCTCAGGTGCGTTAGTAATCCCTCTCCTCTTTCCTTCAGTCTTCGTCCCTCATCTCCAGTGCCACTGCTGCTGCATTGTTGAGCTCTGGTGCTGTTGACTACTGTCTGCATGTGCTGAAGTCTTTGCTGGAGTACTGGAAAAGCCAGCAGAATGATGAGGAGCCTGTAGCCACCAGCCAGCTCCTGAAACCTCACACCACTTCTTCTCCACCTGACATGAGCCCTTTTTTCCTCCGCCAGTACGTGAAGGTGAGTCCTACCCTGTGCTGTTAGCTTTCCATGACCTGCATTGAAAGGCTGCTGCAAAGTAGCAAGTAAAAGCATCTTTGCAGAACTGGTTTTCCCTTAATAGTGCAATTAAAATCCATTCCCTTAGTGTGTAGTTACAACTAGGATTGCTCAGAGTTCTCTCAGAGCAGCCCGGCTCGCTATATCCATCGGTGCACTCCTAAACCAGGCAGTTTCGTGGAGCTGCGGTCACTGTTTATGGTTGAAATGTTAGTGTTCCTGAAGGGAAGCTACTCCATCATGGAACTCCTTTTGTTAGGCAGGCAGAGTTTCCTAACCACTGCTACTTACTGGAGCAAGGACGCCTAGCAGTTGATGGGAATTTCTACATGAAATCCTAGGGTTGTTAACTCCCACGGCGTTTTTACGCTAAAGTTCTGCTGGAATGAGGGGGAGGCTTTGGTGTACGTACAGGTGCAGTGAAAAAAAGCCTAGTTAAATGTAAGAACGTCTCCTAAGTTGAAAGCTTGTATATTAAAATGCCTTATTACTACAGACCAGCTTACATCATCCTAATAGTTACCGTCTTGTTCAAGTCCTCATGCAGGTTTGTTGGCTTATTTTTATTTATCAGTTAGGAGCCATTCTCCTGGCTGGAAAGGTGCAGAAAAGCTTTGTTTTTAGAAAATCCATAAAGGCACCCCGTGGCTTGTCATTACCCCGCTGGCAGTGTTCAGTGCCAGAGCCTGATGGCTTGCTCTTGCTTTTAGGGTCATGCTGCAGATGTTTTTGAGGCCTACACTCAGCTCCTGACAGAGATGGTGCTGCGCCTGCCCTACCAGATCAAGAAGATTGCAGACACAAACTCCCGCATCCCGCCTCCCATCTTTGATCACTCCTGGTTTTACTTCTTGTCTGAGGTAAGTGAGGACTGATACTCCTACAGGTTTTAACGAAAACATTCCCTTTCGTGGGAGAGATGAGCTACTGTAGAACGCGTCTCAGACCCATTTCAGATGCATTTATTTTTCTCCCCCTTGAAAGAAGGTGAACTCGCAGCTTTGTTTTATTCCTGTTGAACAGGAATCTATTGGAAAGTGTATGTGTGAAATAAGATCGCTATTGCTCTTTGTACCTCAGTGTTTGCTCAACTAGCTTTTTGTTGAGGTTATAGGAGACTAAAGAATGGTTTTCAGAGGCGGTTTTGTAGTTGTGCAGCTCAGGATGCTGCAGTGCTGCTGTGTGGTGTTTCTTCTGCCTGTGACTTGCTTTTACAAGTGACTGTACCGTACCTTAAAACTGACAGATTCATTAATGTGTCTCCCATATCTTTTCTTTTTGTAAGAAAGCACACTGTATTTTTGTTGGCACAGATTGCCTGCTGGTGAGTTCACAGTGCTGATGTTGTGGGCTTTTCTTTGTCTAGTACCTGATGATCCAGCAGACTCCGTTCGTGCGCCGCCAAGTCCGCAAGCTTTTGCTCTTTATCTGTGGATCAAAGGATAAATACCGTCAGCTCAGAGACCTTCACACGTTGGACTCTCACGTTCGTGGAATCAAAAAGCTCCTAGAAGAGCAAGGCATTTTCCTTCGTGCCAGTGTGGTCACAGCAAGTTCAGGCTCTGCCCTGCAGTACGATACGTTGATCAGCTTGGTAAGGAAAAGCGTGCCGCTGCTCCAGGAAAAAGCGTATGTGGCGTTTGTGTAAGGTGTCAGTAACAGAAACACTGCCGTGGCATTTAACCCCATCCCGTTGTGCCTTTCAGATGGAACACCTGAAGGCTTGTGCAGAGATCGCCACACAGCGAACAGTAAACTGGCAGAAGTTCTGCATTAAAGACGACTGTGAGTTGTTTCTCTGAGAGTGTTTGAGGGAGCAGAGGGGGTGTATTACAGGACCTGGTTTGAATCGAGACTTCACAGATGGGGAGGCTCAGCGGAGAAGGGGACACCGCTGAGAGTTTTGAGTAGGACTGAACTGTTTCCAGTACTAATTATCACAGTGCTCTGATTGCATCTGTTCCTTGGCTAGAGAAAACAACATGGTGTAATGGGTGACTTACAAGAACGGGAATGGAGATCTGTGTTCTCTTGCTTGTGCAGCCGTTGTTCCAGTGTGTAATTTGGGACGAAACACAATACCTTGGGGTACCCAAATGTTAGTGTAGGGACAGGAAGGTTCTGGGAGTTTGTGGGATGGTCCTTGTCATGTTCAAAGGGGTTTTTGTTTGGGGCTGGGTTGGTTTTTTTGCTTGCTGCTTTTTTTAAATTCAGGCTTCAAAGATTTTCTTCTTTTCTCTGCAGCGGTTCTCTATTTCCTCCTTCAAGTCAGCTTCCTGGTAGATGAAGGAGTGTCGCCAGTTCTCCTGCAGCTGCTGTCTTGTGCTCTGTGTGGCAGCAAAGTTCTGTCTGTGGCTTCATCCACTGGATCGTCAAGCACTTCTTCCACCTCTGCTCCTGCAGCATCAGGCTCTGGGCAGCCAGCAACGCAGAGCAAATCCTCCACTAAAAAGAGCAAGAAAGAAGAAAAAGAAAAGGAGCGAGAGGGTGAGCTGCAGCTGTGCCCTGTTCTGTAAGGGTTTTAGGGATGAAGTCTGCTCCTCTCAGCCTTTCTTACGCTGTTTAGAGAGAACTGCTTGCTTCTCGTTGTGATAAATACCGCTGTTGTGAAAGGGTCATGGATTGTAGCAAGGGCACTTGCAGACTACAGAGCGGTTAGGAGAGAAGGGCAGTTGTAGTCTGTGTAGATTAGAGAGAGACAAAAGTGAAGCAGTATGCCTTAAAAGTTGGGGCTGAAATTAAGTGCTGGGTATATCCCAAACCCACAGTGAGTATTTAACTTCAAGTGGACTTTAAGTTGTCTAATGGAAGTTACCTATCCTAGTGATGAAGTAGCTTCCACCCAACTTGCCTGTCCTGGGTTGTAGGAGGTTGAAATACTCGTGGGGATTAAACCAAGTACTGGAGATGCACACCCAGTTAGCTCTGCTCTTCAGTGATTCCGTTCAGACTTGTTGCCTCTGTCTGACTTGTAAGCTCTGTTGGAGCCAGGGCTGCTGCTTAATAGATATCCAAAGTCCTGGGAAAGTAATTAAGCTTTCCTATAAAAGTCATGGGTGTAAATTCTCTCTTGGCTTTTCTTCAAGGAACCATTTTGACTTTCTCTGTCAGACGATTCTCGGCCTATTCACTGCCCCGTGGTTGATCCTTTTCATTTTATCAGGATGTGTACCACATTTCTCATGTCCTTAACTGGCAAGTATTGCAGCAGTTTTCTTCTGTCTTAGTCAGGAGTACTAGGTTATATTTTTGGAAGGAGAAAGGAACATTAAACTTGCTTTTTGCCTGAAACACAGTAATTTCTTCCCCTTATCCTTGCTCCATGATCTATAACATAGGACGCTAGCCTGCATGTGAGGTACTCCATTCATTTGTTTTCTTAAGTCTGTATTTCTTCTGCCACTCGGGTGTCCCTTAGGCGAGAGCTCAGGCAGTCAGGAAGATCAGCTGTGTACCGCTCTGGTGAACCAGCTGAACAAGTTTGCTGATAAGGAGACCCTCATTCAGTTCCTGCGATGCTTCTTGCTGGAGTCCAACTCATCCTCCGTGAGATGGCAGGCCCACTGCCTCGCGCTCCACATCTACAGGTGAGCTGGGAGGGAGCTGTGACCTGGCCGGAGCTCAGTCGGTCTGGGCTCAGTTATGGAGAGCTCTGTCCTTGGGGGGGAGTTAATGCAGGAGCCTCTGTCCTGAAGGATGCTGAAGCTTGCAGACTGCGTCCCCTTGAATTGCTCACGCTATTTTGCAGTCACTGGGGCTGGAAGTAGTTGTGACTTACTCGTTACTGATCAGCGTATTATCCGCAAGAAGAGTTTTATTTCTGTCTGCAGAATCTGGCTCCTGACAGCTGCGGGAGTAGGTATTTGTGGGGAAGTGAATTTCTGAGGCAGGTGCAGATTTCATACAGGTAAAAAGTTGGGAGTTAGGTGGGGACAGGTACACTTGAGGGTGCTGAACTCCTTCAGGACTCCATTCAGTTGTTGCAAGACAGCTACTTTCATTTCAGAGAGTGCAGGAAAACTGCTGGTAGCAAGAAGAGATGAGATACAGCTCTGTGAACTCTGATGTGTAGCAAGATAATAGTTTCCAAGTTTGGTGAACCATAGCGCTATTTTCCTCTTGAATAAGATAGCGTGCCAAGCAGTCTGTATCGCTAGCTTTACAAGCCTAATTGATATGTAATCCAATCAACAGGAACTCTAACAAGTCTCAGCAAGAATTACTGTTGGATCTCATGTGGTCAATCTGGCCAGAACTTCCAGCCTATGGAAGAAAAGCTGCCCAGTTTGTAGATCTCCTGGGATACTTCTCTCTGAAAACACAGCAGACTGAGAAAAAGGTACGGTGGATAGGAGGTACAGCATCCCAGGTCCTGCTGCTGCATCGGAGTTACGTCAGTGCTCGTTTATCATACAGCTGGGACAGATTTTCGGTCAAAAGAGCTTCTGGTGACATTTTTTTTTTTGTTCCCAAAATTTGAATGTTAAAAGAGGCAGGGTCCTTAAAAAAAATTGGGGAGTGTGGATTTTTTGTTTTCTTATTTTGGTCGGGTTTTTTATTTATTTAGAAGTAAACTTCTTTCCCACAGGAAGCCTTCGTGGGAAAATACATTTAGCTGCTAGCTGTAATTTATAGATTTTTGATATTTCAGCTCCTAGAAATCTTTTGTAACCATGACAAAGGAAGCGGTAGGATTTCTTAGGGGACCACTGGGCTTCAGAACAAAAAGATACTTGCGTGTGTGTTTAAAGAGCTGGGAATGCCTTACGAGTCTTGGCAGGCATTTGCAGTGATTGGCTGACAAATAGCACTGTTATTGTGGTAAAGGTCTAATTTTAGGATCTATTACATTCCTAGGCAATGATTTAACCACATAAATTCCTGTGGGTATGGTGTGTACGTCTTCTAGGGGACCTGGAATGCCACAAGATGAGAAATCTTTATGTCTTTGTAGCAATAAAAAAATAAATGCTGAGAAGACAGTGTTTTCCTAATTGTGTTTCAGTTGAAGGAATACTCCCAAAAGGCCGTGGAGATCCTCCGGACTCAAAACCACATCCTTACCAACCACCCTAACTCCAACATTTACAGGTGAGTTATTTCTGACTTTGATGTGTTTCGTTGAAGAGCTTTTCAGCAGAGGAGCTGCGATCCCCAGGGGAATACACAATTCTTCTTAGAATGTGGTGGTGGAGGAAGGACCCCTACCGAGATCGCGTGCTTGCTGCAGCTGGTCTCGGGAGGATAGCAGATTCCTTTCTGCCATCTGAAAAACGTGGCCTGCTATGCACCACCAGCAGTAGTTTGGCTTGAGCTTTTTTGCTTTCTTTTCTGGTAAACGTTATAAAAGACTGGGAGCAATTGGAGAGTGCAGGTTTGAAGAATTAAGTGTGATGTTCTTAGTCATACCGTGACAGTTAATAATTACACTGAAACGCTGCCTCGTGAAAAGCAGTAATTTTCAGTGTGCTTCACATGTAACGCTTCTGTTCCTAACTCTGGGACTGGGCACTACAAGCAAGCTGAAACTGTTCTGATGGAGCGGCTTGTGTTTAAAACACAGCGAGTGCCAGATTACCTATGTCAACGTTCTTCCCCTTGTTCCAGCACGCTCTCTGGGCTGGTGGAGTTTGATGGCTACTACCTGGAGAGCGATCCTTGCCTTGTCTGCAACAATCCAGAGGTGCCCTTCTGTGTAAGTAACTCCTGTTCTTAAACCCTTCCCTGTTACAGGGATCCCAGCTGTTTACAGCAGCGTGATTTGCTCTGTTCCTGAGGTTTTTTTGGACATATTCATACAGGCAGTGTGTCCTTGGTTTTTTTTTCTCAGTACATTAAGCTTTCCTCCATTAAAGTGGACACGCGGTATACTACCACCCAGCAAGTGGTGAAGCTAATCGGCAGCCACACCATCAGCAAAGTGACGGTGAAGATAGGAGACCTGAAACGAACCAAAATGGTCCGAACCATCAACCTCTATTACAACAACAGGACGGTACAAGCCATAGTGGAACTGAAAAACAAGTACGTTCGTGTTTTCTGCGTGCGAGTCTCTGACGCTGCAGTTTCTGGTGGGGTGCCTGGCTTCTTCTTTTAGCTAATGTTCCCACATTGGGTGGGAGTCTGAATCTCCTACAATAAAATGTTGAGGAAAAAAAAAAATCCAAGTTTCACCTAAAGCTTGAAACAGGCCTGTAAAATTTGTAGACACAAACTTTGTACAGGCTCAGTTTTAAGCACCTAACTTAATTGGGTGGAAACCAACATTAATACCAAAAGCACCTCCTGGAGAGATTGACTCGGAAAGGGATTTGGACCTTGCAGCACGTCCGGAAATGCAGGAGGCGTTAACGTGACTGGTTTGAAGCCGTATAGTAGAATTAAAATTGGAAGTTGGACGGCCTAACTCTCAGCTGCTGCTTTACCCATGAAAAATGGTTCCTTTTCAATACGCTGCTCGGTCTGGAGCCAGTTCTGCTTATATGCTTTCCCTTCTTACTTCTTGAGATGTTCTCACCAGCATCAGATCTCTTTGGCTTAGGGATTAATCTGTGCCTGCTGCTTATTGCTTATTTGAAGTCTTAATCCTCTGTGACATCACAAGTGGCTGCTGTGGAGAGGATTATGATGTCACAAAGAGAGGATTCTGACTTCAGGTTGAGAATAAGCAGTGGGAGCAGATGAGATCTTTAGAAATAAATATCCTGTTTTCATGCAAATGTCCTTACTAATAAAAAAAAATGGAGGTGAAAATCCCTAGAAAATGTCTGTAGAATTAAAGTTTTTCCATGAGGCATCAACAGCTCTTTAATCCCAAACAGTCTCTCTCTATGAAGAGGATAAAGGCTTAAAATGTATTTCTGGCTACATATCATGTCAATACAGAAGCTAAGGAAACGAATCCTAGAACTGCTCTCCATTCATCCCATTTAAAGCAGATTTGGAGCTGAGGCGGTTGCGTTTGGCTTTCTCTTTGTACGTGGGCAGGGAGGGTACTTCCCACTGAAAAGCCACGCCGCTTGCTTTCTTTTTCCCAGGCCGGCTCGTTGGCACAAAGCTAAAAAAGTCCAGCTGACCCCGGGCCAGACGGAGGTGAAGATTGATTTGCCGCTGCCCATTGTGGCTTCGAACCTGATGATTGAATTTGCAGATTTCTATGAGAATTACCAGGCCTCCACGGAGACCCTGCAGTGCCCCCGGTGTAGCGCGTCCGTCCCAGCCAACCCGGGGGTGTGCGGGAACTGCGGTGAAAACGTGTACCAGTGCCACAAGTGCAGGTACGTCATCTTCCTTCCTCCCCTCGGAGCCAGCGCCAGGCGTTCACGGAGCCCTTGTGCTGTTGCCCAAGTCGGATGTTGAACAAAATTCCCTGCTATTTAAATACACGATTCTAGTTAATACGACCGCACAATCAAATTAGTCGGGAAGTATAAAACAGGCTTACAGGGATTTAATGTTAATACAGGCTAACAAAGAAAACCTGATTCGACAATGCTGAAAGAACACAGAAGTTTCAGATCAAGCCCTTAGAAGTTTAAAAAAGAGAATTCCCAGGAGGAGGTTATTTTTGGCCTGCCTGTTCAAGGGCATGAGGCTGGAGTTCAATTACACAGTTGCAGGGGGGTTTCCCCACAGGACCCGTGACTTAGTGTGCGGGACGGACAGTGCTCACTTGTCTATTCAGAGCTTTTGTTGTACTTGCTCATTCAGAGCAGGGCTCAGGGCGTAATTTACTGTGCGCCATTCAAGCTTTCACTACAGTATTGTAAATCGTTCTCTTTTGTGAGTTTTGTCTCCTTATCTGGTATCTCTTCTCTTGTTGTTGTCCCTTATTCCTCTCTAATCCTCATGGAATTCAAGGTGTTTAGCAGATTCTTTCCATAGATCAGCTGATAACTGGTGTAATGAAAGGTTTCCGTGTCCCTTCTTGAATTAAGGGAGCTAGAAATCAGTTGGTGTCATGCTACTCTAGGCTGCGACAGGGTAATAAGTATGCTGTAGCTAGTCCCACTGCCACTGGGTAAAGAGTGAAAGCTGTTGAAAGCCTAGGCCTTACAGAACAAAATGGTTTCTTTTTATCTGTGTTCTTGCAAAGGGCACGGTGCCCTGGTCTGATGTGCTGCTGGGAATTACTGTAGTTCAAGTCGAATTATTAGGAAGAAATTCCCATCTGTTTCTGTCCTTTCCAGCCAGAATGTGGCACTGCTTCTGTAAGGATTGTTTGGTTTGTTGTTGCCTGATTTGTAGGGTTTGATTCCCACGTATTTCATTAGTGGCTTCCCCGGGGCGGTTTGGTAGGTCAGATGTTTTAAGGGCCATCCTTCCATTTTACCTGCTGGGTCCATTCACAGCTTACGTCACTGCCTCGGTTACCTCGATAAAGCTCAGCTGCATTCTTTGACCTTCCTGACTTGCCTTTCAGATCCATTAATTACGATGAGAAAGATCCTTTCCTTTGCAATGCTTGTGGCTTCTGTAAATACGCTCGTTTTGACTTTATGCTGTATGCCAAGCCTTGCTGTGCAGTGGATCCCATAGAAAATGAAGAGGATCGCAAGAAGGTGAGACTAATAGCAGATTCATTAATGAAATGCTGTATAGAGATACTGACCTTGGCCAGGTCAACAGTGTAGGGACGTCAGAGGTCCATTCCTCTTGGGAGTCACATGAAAAGCAGCGCTCCTTCAAGGCTTCTCACTGACTAATGCATTCCTTATTTACTGTCGTGCTCCACCAAATAAGTAATTCTTCGAAAGACATCATTCAGTGTTCTGCTTGCAGTGCTGGATAGCTGGTTTGTATCTCTTCTCCTTGCTGAACAAGGGGGTGAATTTGGGTCGTACTGTATGCTTCACCAGCCATCTGAGGAGCCCTGCTAATGAATGAGGAACCCATCGCACTGCGTGACCTGGCCCAAAGGATAAGTCGGCTGAGCATAGTGTCAGCAGAGTGGCACTCACAGCAGAAGCAGCGGGCAGGATCACTGTTTTGGGGTTGTTTTTGCCAGAGAAGGGCAAAAGAGACAGCAGACTTGGGCATTGGTGTTTTGTAGAATTAAAAATTGTGTCTGAACGTAATAATAGAATCATTAAGGTTGGAAGAGACCTCCAGGATCATCTAGTCCAACCGTCCCCCCACCACCTATTCCCCACTAAGCCATGTCCCTAAGTACCACATCCAACCTGTCCTTAAACACCCCCAGGGACGGGGACTCCCCCACCTCCCTGGGCTTCCAATGCCCGACCACCCTTTCAGAGAAGAAATTTCTCCTCATCTCCAACCTGAACCTCCCCTGGCCCAACTTGTGGCCGTTCCCTCTTGTCCTGTCACTGGTTATCTGCGAGAAGAGGCTGACCCCCAGCTCTCCACAACCTCCTTTCAGGTAGTTTAGAGGGCAATAAGGTCTCCCCTGAGCCTCCTCTTCTCCAGACTAAACAGTCCCAGTTCCCTCAGCCGCTCCTCATCAGACCTGTGCTCCAGCCCCTTCACCAGTTTCGTTGCCCTTCTCTGGACACGCTCCAGGGCCTCGATGTCTTTCTTGTGGTGAGGGGCCCAAAACTGGACACAGCCCTCGAGGTGCGGCCTCACCAGGGCTGAGTACAGAGGGATGATCACCTCCCTGCACCTGCTGGCCACCCCATCCCTGACACCAGCCAGGATGCTGTGGGCCACCTTGGCCACCTGGGCACGCTGCCGGCTCATGGCCAGGCCACCGTCGACCAGCACCTCCAGGTCCTTTTCCTCCGCACTGCTCTCCAGCCACCCCGCCCCCAGCCTGTAGCACTGCCTGGGGTTGTTGTGGCCAAAGTGCAGGACCTGGCACAAGAGTTTCCTTTTTTTCTTATTTTTAGGCAGTAACAAATATCAATGCTCTCCTGGACAAGGCTGACAGAGTGTATCACCAGCTAATGGGACACCGACCGCAGCTGGAAAACCTTCTGTGTAAGGTGAATGAGGGAGCTCCAGAAAAGCCACAGGTAACGAGGGACAGAGGGATCTTGCCCAGAACTCGAGGCTGCTGAGGTACTGGCCTCCGTACTGCCAAGAGCAACTAAATGTCCTTCCCTCAGATGCTGTTGAGTAGTTATTTTTGTGTGTTGCCTCCAAATATGATTCCATTTTGTTTCCCACTCTGTTCCAGGATGAATCTGGTAGTAGTGGAGGGATAAGTTCTGCCTCAGCTAGTGTGAATAGATACATACTCCAGTTGGCCCAGGAGTACTGTGGTGACTGCAAGAACTCTTTTGACGAACTTTCCAAAATCATCCAGGTATGATGTGCTTTGATTTGAATTTGGGTGATGTGTTTTCCCCTGTCACCAGATGCAGTGCATCAGAAATAGAAGATGTTGCCTTTCTGCATTTAATATCATTAATAAAAGGTGATCAGCTGCGTATTTTCAGGGAAATAAATAAATAATACTTTCTAAAAGCTGTGTTCACCATTAATGCAGTGGATTTGTGACATTTTCTGTGTTACATGTAATGTAGACAGCAAGCCTTTAAACAGGGCAGAAAACTGGGAGTTAGGCTGATATTTGTGATGGATTTCCCAAGCCTGCCGTTGACGTGAAGGGCTTCAGGTTTTGAGATACGTGATTAAAAAGGTTTCTCCACGAAATACACAGTGCAAATGATGTGTGAATGGGATTAGCAGTTATGTGCTGCCACGCAATTCCACAACTTTAGTTTCTCCTTTTCTGCATTTTCAGAAAGTGTTTGCCTCTCGAAAGGAGCTCCTGGAATACGACCTCCAACAGAGAGAGGCAGCAACGAAGTCCTCGCGAACCACTGTCCAGCCCACGTTTACTGCCAGCCAGTATCGTGCCTTGTCCGTTCTGGGCTGCGGGCACACATCATCAACGAAATGCTATGGCTGTGCCTCAGCCGTCACCGAACACTGCATAACCTTGCTCAGGGCTTTGGCGACCAATTCTGCCATCAGGCATATACTTGTGTCCCAGGGCCTTATCCGAGAGCTCTTTGACTACAACTTGCGCCGGGGCGCAGCCACCATGCGGGAGGAGGTCCGTCAGCTCATGTGCCTTCTGACCAGGTTAGGTCTGATGCGGTGTTTGCAGCCCTCTGACTTCCAGCAAGCTCTGGGAAGCCGCGTGCTTGTACGTGCGTGATCAGAAAGGAGCAGCTTCGTAGGGGAGATATCTTACATCAGCACGCTGTACACTCTTAACTGCTTGTACATTTCTTATCAACTAAGCTGAAATCCCAGGAGCTTTTGGTATTTAGTATGAGCACACCATAACAGTGTTCTCTTTTTCTTCTGGAATTAGGGACAATCCAGAGGCCACGCAACAAATGAATGACTTAATCATTGGGAAGGTTTCTGCAGCTCTGAAGGGACACTGGGCAAATCCAGACTTGGTGAGAGACTCCAGTGTTTTTCTATTTCTTTTTTCTGCCCCTCTGCAACTGCTGGCCTGTTGTAATCATTGCATCTTCTCTCTTACTATGGTATCTCCGTAGTATGGAAGGCGTTTGTGTCTTGCTAGGAATTAAGATAAACATTAGAGGAAAGCACAGAGTTACGTGATTAGGTCTATGCCTGAATTTCCTCAGGCAGTTCTGCCTGTCTTGGCTGTTGCTTGCGGCTCTCTCAAATGGGTTGCCAGGCATCCTAAGTGGGCATGGGATTAAATTTACTTAGATTGATGTGGTTTGAACTTGTGTTTTAAATATCAGAAGGCAAACTGGACTGCTGCATCACCGAGACTTCTTAAAGCTTTTGAACACTGTGTTACAGGCTAGCAGCCTCCAGTATGAAATGTTACTGCTAACAGATTCCATCTCGAAGGAAGACAGCTGCTGGGAGCTCCGACTACGTTGTGGTGAGTTCAAACAACTAGTGTGAAAGCTTTATTTTAAATGCTGGGCCCCGGTCCATGCACTAGAGCAAGATTTTAAGGAAGGGAACTGACGCCAACTCCGATAACTCGGGGTTAGGGTTACAAATGGAGTTAGCACCAGATGGCTTTGTCTTGGGGTAGCACGTATCTTGAAACAGGAGTGCTGAGAAATAGAAAGATGAAGGTGTAAAGGGAAGGATGGCAAGACTCTCTTGCTGTAATAGAAAATAATTGTTTTCCACCCGTGGCTGCATCAGAATGTGATAGTTTTGCTTGAGGATATGAGGTCTGACCTCACTCTGAACACTTGTAGTGTGCTGTATGGAGCTGTGGAGGTGTCCTGTCTGCAGATCTTGCAGTGGAATGAGACTTTATGTCTGTCTTTCAGCTCTCAGCCTCTTTCTGATGGCAGTGAACATTAAGACTCCAGTGGTGGTTGAAAACATCACCCTCATGTGCCTGCGCATTCTTCAGAAGCTGATCAAACCACCTGCTCCAACCAGCAAGAAAAACAAGGTACTGCCTTAGATGCTGAGCAAAGCATCTGAAAACTTGCTGATTAAAGTCTGGTACAGTGATCTTGGTGATTAATAACTTTGTGAGGAAGCTTTTCCTGGTTGCAGTTACTAGGGAAGCGCAAGTCCTGTGACCTTTGTCGCCTTTATCTTTGCAAATTACAGGTAACCGCTTTCTTTTTTTTACTGTTCTTCGCTGACTTTGACCACTGCTAGTCAAAACAGCTTTGGTTTTTTCCCCCCTCAGATTTGGGGCATGGGGAAAGAGGTACTTCAAAGCTACAGCTTGGTTATTTTGGGCAGGCTTTTGGTGCTTTCAACAGCTTTGTAGGATCAAGTACCTAAACACGGTAGAATCAAGTATCTTTGACTCCAGTTTTTAAATTCAGAGCTACAGTTCTGATAAAAATGTTGTTGATTGGCTGCTCCTTGATTGCCATGCAGGATACCATTTGCAAGGAAGGCAAGTTTCTGCTTTGATCTATGTAGCTGATAATCGCAGGTGGATGTCAAAGATGGGTTGACTGATATTTCAGTAGTAACTGGAATGAGGCATCTCTCTTAGTTCATCCTTAACAGAAACCGTGTACCCTGCTGTTGTTCAAGAGCTGCATTTACCTATTCATGGCACAGTCGCAACCAGTGGTTCACCTGCAGGAGTTACTCTTCAGGGAACAGGCTGTGGCTTATGCCTATGGATAAGTCATAGAGCTTTTTTGTTAATTAGGATTTGCCTATGGATGCTCTCACCACTGTGAAGCCTTACAGCAATGAAATCCATGCACAAGCTCAGCTGTGGCTCAAGAGGGACCCCAAAGCGTCGTACGAAGCTTGGAAAAAGTGCCTTCCTGCCAGAGGTAGTCCTGTGCTTTTAAGTTTGTGCAGTTTTGTGAAGGAATTTGTATGTCCCTCCTGGTTTAATAAGGAACTTACTTCTGCAGAGTTGTGTCAGCTTCTGTCCTGTAACGTCTGATACCATCCTCACACTTAGCTGTGTAGTCTTCAGGGACTGTAGCACTGACTTCTAGGCTGCGTTGTTCAAAACTTGAGCAGAAAATACAGTGTGTCTGAAGATAATCAGGGGAATGTAAAAAATGAAACTTCTTGCTTATTTAAAATTATACCAGCCGACTGAATTCCCTGAGAGGCTGTGGGAATTACATCTGGCTTGGAAGTGAACATAGCTCCACGCAGAAGTGAAAATGGCAGCAGGAAGAAATGAGAAGCTGCTCAGCTTCTCAGCTGGAGTTTGGAAAAAACCCAGTGTAAGTTTGCTGTTCATAGCTGCTGACAGATCTCTTGAGCTGCATTCAATGTTGCAGGTGTAGATGCCAGTGGGAAATCTCCCAGCAAAGCTGAGCTTCACCAGCTCTACTTGTCGGAAAAGTACGTGTGGAAATGGAAACAGTTCATGAGTCGCCGTGGGAAGAGAACTTGCCCTCTGGATCTCAAGCTGGGACACAACAATTGGCTGCGACAGGTAAACGTGGGTGAACACTCCAGTGGGATGCACTGGACAGAGTTCATAGAATCACAGAATCATTAAGATTGGAAGAGACCTCCAGGATCATCTAGTCCAACTGTCCCCGCACCACCTATTCCCCACTAACCCATGTCCCTGAGTACCACATCCAACCTGTCCTTAAACACCCCCAGGGACGGGGACTCCCCCACCTCCCTGGGCAGCCCGTTCCAATGCCCGACCACCCTTTCCGAGAAGAAATTTCTCCTCATCTCCAGCCTGAACCTTCCCTGGCGCAACTTGCGGCCGTTCCCTCTTGTCCAGAGATTATTGGCAATTTGTTGCATTTTATGTGCTTTACAGACTACCTTTAATTGCCGTGGTTCCCTTGCCTGTCCACTTAGCTTCATTTTGACTACTGAGTTTTCGTAGGTCCTGGGCAAAAGTTTTTCTTCTCGTGCGTGCGGGTAAGCGCGTTGCCTACACGGTGCATTGTTTAACCGTTTTGGTGGTGAGCAGAGTAGGCATTCTCACAGAGTCAAGTGTTTGGAAGAATAAGGACGCGCCGCCACCAGGTCACCACCTAATGTATGCTGTGCCCTATTGTAAGGTATCACTAATTAATCTGTGCCCATCAGATGATGGCATCTTTTAATGCTCTTGCTTTAGGTGCTGTTTACTCCTGCCACTCAAGCCGCAAGGCAGGCTGCGTGTACTATTGTGGAAGCTCTGGCTACCATCCCCAGCCGCAAGCAGCAGGTCCTTGATCTCCTGACGAGGTATTTCTGTGTTGCCCAATTTGGCAGCTCCAGGATTAATTTTCTTTAATTCCCATGAGAATCTCTCCCTTCTTCCAACTTTTCTCACACCTCTCCCTTGTATACCTCTGGCTCCCAGGTCTTTTTGGGCTGGATTCTAAAACTTAATTAGCTGGGATGCTATAGTTTTAGGAAGATCTTCTGTTTTTTTTGCTGTCTGGCAATAAGCTGTTGCAGTTTTTTTCCAGAAGTAAGCAGGTGATGTTTCAGCTGTAAGGAAATTTTCCCTGCCTCTTAGACAGTGAAATAATAGGGTGTACTCTCTTCCAAGTCCTGTGCCATAACTTACCCAGCTGACAGTAGTAGCGCAGTTGGGGAACTCCTTTTTGGGACAAAACACCACTTTAGCCTTCGAGTAATGAGTATCAGTTACTGTTAGCTAGGAAGACAACAGAGAGGGTAGATTTCCAGAGGCTTTTTCTTTCTTTCCATGGTGTCCTTAAGCTTTGAATACCTCTTGTTACTGTGAAGTGCTTTGTCAGCTTGTGTTTCTCTTTACTAGCTACCTGGATGAGCTGAGCATTGCTGGCGAGTGTGCTGCTGAGTACCTGGCACTGTATCAGAAACTCATCAAACCGTCCCACTGGAAGGCCTACCTGGCAGCCAGGGGGGTTCTGCCCTACGTTGGCAGCCTCATCACTAAGGTATGGACTCGTCTGGAGGAGCTAGTTTGGCTTTTTTGCTTTGAAACCTTCATCTTTTCAGTCAGTGCCCATGCCAGGTTTGTGGAGTTCACAATTCCGCTTCTCTGAACAGAAGGAGCCGTAGCATTCCTTGGGGCGAGCTGGCTGGTACACGTTAATAACCTGCTCTGGGGACAGCTATGCTGAATGGGTGTAAATACTGCTACTGCCTTGGCACCGGATTGGAAGCTGTCTCAGCTGCCAGACTGGTCTTCGAAAGCCCTTAATGACAAGGGAGGATTAGGTGTGCTACATTCCTTGAGTGTGAATTACAGCCTGCTGGAGAAGCAACACATTTAAGTCAGAGTGTTAGGACTTAGGAGCTTGCCATGGTGATCCCGGGTGCGCTCCAAAGAGGCAGATGCCCCTCTCTTATTAATGGTGGCCTTGAGCCCATCATGAAGGGCCACTAGAACAAAGCAGTGGTGCTAGCCATGAGGTAGATGTAGAGAGGAAATGAGGAGGGTGTTCGGGGCAGTTTTTTCTCTCCTCTCCCCCTTCCCTCCCCGTTGCTGCACTGTACTTCTGATGTCTTTGTGGCTGGCTCGGTTTCTTTGCTTTGTTCCTTCACACCCCGTGCTCACCCACAGGTTGGTGTGTTAGGCACTCACCAGCTAGTCCTCACTGACACTGCAGTTTGTTGTCCTAATGAGCTTGTTAATTATTTTCAGGAAATAGCTCGTTTACTTGCCTTGGAGGAAGCCACACTCAGCACCGATTTGCAGCAGGGATATGCCTTGAAGAGTCTCACAGGTATTTGGTGGCATCCACACAAGTCCTGTAGTAGGATTAGAGATGAGGTGATCGTTGGTCTGTAACAGCATGTAGCAGAATTTCAGAGAGATGCAATTCAGTGTGTTACAATTGTCAGCGCTGGATTTTTGCCATCAGTTGAGCACTTAATCCCTAAATAGATTTTTGTCCTTCTTTTTTTTTGCGGTCAGTTTAGTTTTTACATTACCCAAACTATGGTTTGCATCATGAGCAAACTTTGTCATCGCTTTTCTTCTCAGTTCTTTAATTACATTTATTATACAGTATAATTCCCTGGACCATTGTAAACAATGTAAATTTATTCCTACCTACTTGTTCTATGGTAGCTTTTCTTTTCGGAGTCTTCTAGGGCATGCTTTTTTCAAAAACTTGTTGGAAATGGAAGTACATCATTAGCTAGCTCATTCTTTTTTGTGTCCTTTTCACATGTTCTTCAAAAATCGGTGGACTAATCCATAAAGCCTGGCTTTTTGCAAGAAAAAACATGTTGATAAATATGTCATAGGAAAGAATCCAAGTGTTGGTTGATTCTTTACTGTAGAAGTGACCAATTCAATGATGTAACCGATAAGTCCCGTACCACACCTGCTGTCACATCAGGAGAGCTAGCTTAAATATTAGAAGGGGAGCAGTCATCTGCTTTTGAAATACCTTCTTGTGACAGAAAAATGTCCAGAAGTGCAGCATTTTGTACAGAGCTCTTTACACCCTTTCCTCATGCCCTCGCCGTGGTCCCATGTGGGTTAATTCACAAGGCAGCTCTCAGAGGCCGGGGGCTTTGCCTCCAACCGTTCACTTGGTAGAAGTGAGCTTTAAACCACAGACTGACAGTGGGAGTTGTAACAAGCCATTTCACTGTGCTTCTCTTATGATATTGTGCCCTGTTTGCTGGCCACGTGAAATTTAGAGCTAAGAAGTTAAAGTCTCTCTCCCGCTTCCTAACTATCTCATTGCTTTACAGGTCTTCTCTCTTCCTTCGTGGAGGTGGAGTCCATCAAACGGCACTTCAAAAGCCGCCTGGTGGGTACAGTCCTGAATGGTTACCTGTGTTTGAGGAAGTTAGTGGTACAGAGAACAAAGCTCATCGATGAAACCCAGGACATGCTGCTGGAGATGCTAGAAGATATGACAACAGGTAAAACCACCTTGGTCTCATAAATCCAGTTCTGGGGTGACTTAAGATGAAAAAGCAGGTAGTTGCAGCCACAGAAAGGACTTCTTTTGAAAAG
Organism: Psophia crepitans; assembly: GCA_013399095.1. Lineage (NCBI taxonomy): Eukaryota > Metazoa > Chordata > Aves > Gruiformes > Psophiidae > Psophia > Psophia crepitans. The sequence continues at coordinate 519,372 of VWZZ01003031.1, forward strand.
ACTGCTATAGTGAGAGGTTTTTTATGGCTTGGACCTTCCAATACTTCCTTTTGGCACAGAAAAGGTAAATAATGTTCCTGGAGCCAGCTCTTATTTTCCGGGAATTTAAACCACCTCCTTTTTATGGGATTGTTTTACTGCAGCCCAACCATGCAAAAGGTTTTCCTAGTAAACATAGTCTTTCATCTTTTAAGTAGCAGATATGCAAAAGAAGAGGACACCAAAGTGTGGTGCGTATTGCAGAAGGATTTGTTGGGTACGCTGAGTTAAAACGGAACCTGTAAAACCGACTCCTGTGTCTTCTTTAATACTTCCGTTTCTTGGCAGGCACGGAATCCGAAACCAAAGCGTTTATGGCAGTGTGTATAGAGACTGCGAAACGTTACAGCCTTGATGACTACAGGACTCCAGTCTTCATCTTTGAGAGACTATGCAGTATTATCTATCCTGTAAGTATACAAATGGCTGTAGCGTTGCTTAGAGAGTCAGATTTCTTAAACAGAGAGTTGCTGGCATTTTGGCAAAAACCCTAGTGTCTGTGATAATGATTTAGTATTAACCAGTGCAGCACTGTTGGTAGTATGGTATCCTGTTTTGGGGTTTTAGTATTCAGGTTCCCTGCTGTGGCATGCTCGGTGCAAAAAAGCAGAGCCAGTAGTGTTGTTTCGTGCTGAGGAATTTGCTTACTAAACGGTGACAGACATCCTCTGACTGCCACATGTGTGGCAATGTACGGCAGGACGCGCCAGAGACAAAAGGCCTGAAGGTTTAGGGACGTCCTGTCACTTGCTAACACAAAAATACAGGAATGGGAGCGTGGTAAGGGGAAAACTGACTCACTCTGTCTCTGCTGCTGTTCTTTAGGAAGAGAATGAAGTGACTGAGTTCTTTGTAACTCTGGAGAAAGATCCCCAGCAGGAAGACTTCTTACAGGGCAGAATGCCAGGAAATCCCTACAGCAGTAACGAGCCTGGCATTGGGCCACTCATGAGGGACATCAAGAACAAAATCTGTCAGGACTGTGACCTGGTGGCTCTGCTGGAGGATGACAGTGGAATGGAGGTGAGAATGCACACGTGTGGATTTCTTGCACGGTCATGTGGGGACGCCCTTTCCAGGCAGTGGATGATTGCCAGAGTGGCGACGCAGTGTAGGCTGCTGCTTGACTTTCTATTTTGTCCCTTTCAGCTTTTGGTGAACAATAAGATCATCAGTTTGGATCTGCCTGTGGCTGAGGTCTACAAGAAGGTGTGGTGTCCTACTAATGAGGTTTGTGTTATCTTTATGTATGTTAACAGCACAAAACACTTGATATTAGCAAAAGAATTGGAGGAGGGCATGTAAAAATCACGTGAGACAGGATTTATTTTCTGGCATATAATTTTTTGGGTGTAATTGGTCAGCGCCTTTTTGTGCTCCCTTAGGGTAGACCGTTACTCAATTCTGCTGCATCAGTGATTCAAAAGCACAGAACGCTGACCCAGGTGAGCGTATTGAGCTTACCCGGGTAGCGTATCAAGTGTGTGAACTGTCTTCCTGAGTAACAAACTCCGTTACGTTCCTTGGGGGGAAATAGCTGAACTTTGTTTCGCTGCCTTTCAAAGCGTGTTTCACACTCCATCTGCACGTGACAGTTTAATGCGTGTGCACAGACAGGGACACCAGGCTGCTCCATCAATCTGCCTTTCAGAGATGAACCCGAGTTATTTATGCAGAGAAAGCACCCAGCATTTCTCCGTATTACTTTGTGCTTCTGCTCTTGTGCTTTTCATGTAGGCATCTCAAGAACTCGACAGATTTCCTCCTCCCACTTTGCTCTTAGTAGTGTGTATTGCTTGTTTTTACAATGAAGGAATGGACCCATCAGTCTTGAGGGGCTGGTCCCCTGTGTCACAGGAAGCTTGTTCCAGAACAAGCTTTTCCCTTCCTTTTCTTGTAGCCACTAAAATAAACTCCCGTTGAGGAGGAATCCATCAGACTAAATCTTGCCCATTATGAACATGTTCTTCAGAGGCACTGCTAGTAGCACTTGAGATGATAAAACACGACCGATTTGCCCAACATTTCTTGTTCATTCCTCATTTACGCTTGGGTTGCAGTCACCTTTTCCTGAAGCCATTTCTTTGCTGTGCTTGTGGGGAAGAATTTGAACAAAACACCTGTTTTCAGTGAATTACGATATGAGGAATGGTTCTCACCCAGCTTTATTTAAGTAAGAAAAGCCTTCTGTACTGCAAGATCAAGCCCAAAGCCAGGCAACAGGGATAATTTTTCAGTAAGGTACCAACTTGGATAGGGAAGTGAGGTGCTGGTCTTAATCTCCAAGTTCTGATTTGAACTCTAATGAGGTTACTGAGGGAAATCATCGCACGTGCTGCCCCAGCCTCCTGCCCACTGCTCGGAGCAGGGCGATGCCGTTCCCGTGAGATGCCGCGCAGTAGCCGACGTGCGGCTCTCCTGGGCCGCAGCGCTGATGGCGAGAGGCAGCGTTTGCTCAGCGTTCCTGTCGCCGAACAGCTTTCATCCGTCTTCTTTTGTGTGCACCTCCGCAAAGCGCTTCTGGAGCCGCAGCTCACGTTCCCTAGGAAATAGACAGGCGCACAAGAACGCAACCTCGGGCCCCTTTTTGTTTCCCTTGTCTCTTGCTGGCTTTTTTTTTTTGTTCATCTGCCATTTTACCAGGGCCCCTGTGGTGTTAATTGCTGGTCTCTAGCGTGGCCTTTGAGCAGATCTTCCCCCCGGGGCTTTCCCTGTGCTTATGTATTTGCTGTGACATTAAGCACTGCTTATTCCACATTAGGCTTAGTGCGCTCTCTGACAGGTTTTCTCTCGCAAGGTCTCCTGCTCCCAAATCTGGGATTTTTTCTTCTCGTCTTTTTATTCAGACCTATGGATTAAAATGGAAAGTTTAGTGATACGCTGTCAGTATTTTCAGCTGGAAATGCTTCTGGAAAGCTAGCCCTTTCCCAGGGTAAAAGCACAGCTTGCGCTTCAGTGGGTTTGACTCTATCATTTTAGTAATATATGTCTTACGGAAAGCTCATTAAATTGCCTTTTACTCCTCCTCTTCCATTTTCCATCACTGCAGATTTTATCTGTTTGAAAGCACTCATCCAATTAGCCCCTCCTGCTTCGTTTGTTGGGCTGTGCCTGGTCCCCGTATTTCCCAGGGACGCTGTATGTATTTCCCTTGGAGGGAGAGGTTGCTGTGGAAAGCAGGCATTTCTCTGTAGATGAAGACGTTTTCCTTGGCTAGATCTTTCGCTGGTGCTAAAGGAAACTCTTGGAGAAGATATAAGGAGGAAGAGGCTGTTTATTCCCAGCCTGTTCATCTAATTGGCAATGCTAGGAAAAGGTGGACAGACCAACAGATGAGCTACCGGTGTTTTTTGCAGGTGGTGGCTTTGCTGTTGTTTTTTGCATCTCAGTAAGGGGAGAATGAGGGAGGGAAAGATTTTTCCTGTGTTACCATCCACAGTCCAAACAGCACAAAGGCAAACTGAGGCTGGAGTGCCAGTTACGCACCGTAACGAGAACCAGACTTGTGTATAAGTGTCCGCAGAGGTGTGGGCTGTATAACGCTCCCCTCTTTTGCAGGGGGAGCCAATGAGGATCATCTACCGCATGCGAGGGTTACTGGGAGATGCGACTGAGGAATTCATCGAGTCTCTCGACTCCACTACTGGTAATGCACTTGTCTCCTGAAAGCTGGGATTAGATTTGAAACCTGAGGTTCGCTGCCGAGCAATGACACTATTATCCTTACAGCAGTGAGCTTAGAGTTGATTGACGTTGCTGTCGCTGCGTTTACCTGCTTCACCTAGAGTGGAGGAGGATTTTAACAGCCCTTGAAGTCTTACACTTTAAATGTAAACACTCGCATGGCACAGGGACCGTTCTGCCTGGCCCTTCTTCATATTCCTCCTTGTAATTCTTTCCAAATTCGATACAGTCGAAGTGACTTGATCTGCTGGTAAATGTGTCCGAGTGTACTCCCCGTTTTTGCTTCACTCTTTTGTCCCGTGGGCTGCAGGAGCTTGCCATACTGTGTCTGCTTCCTCCCTTCACAATCTGTGTCTGTCCTGTAGATGAAGAGGAGGATGAGGAAGAAGTTTATAAGATGGCAGGTGTCATGGCCCAGTGTGGAGGCTTGGAGTGCATGCTCAACAGACTGACTGGAATCAAGGACTTCAAACAAGGCCGGCACCTTTTAACCGTGAGTCTCAGCTTCTGTTCTTTGGGGTCAGGAGTTACGTGATGGAAAATGCCACAAACCTGAGTGAAGTTTCATTTAAGTGTTGGAGCAGAGGTTTCAATTCACTGATGAATCAAAACCTGAGAAATTTCTTCTATCCCTCTCCTGTTTCTCTTGGTAACAATTCCATACAAGGATTTTGAGTGTGTAGAAGCTGAGGAGCCCGTCTTGCTAGTGATTGTTTTCTGCCTTGACCTTACCTGAAAACCAAAGCTGTCCTAAGGTGGTTAATGGTGTAAAAATCTGGCTTGTACTTTACCCCAGAAGTCTGGAAACTGCTTGTGCGATTGGGTGCTTGTAGCTTTAGCAAAATCCTCCTACTCATTTTGGAGGTACTATAGAGAATGCATTCTCTGTGTTTCGTAGGTGCTGTTAAAACTGTTTAGTTACTGCGTGAAGGTGAAAATAAATCGTCAGCAGTTGGTCAAGCCGGAGATGAACACTTTGAATGTCATGCTGGGAACACTTAACTTGGTAAGGACAACCTGGGCTTCCATAAAGTTTTCTCCATGGACTCCAATGAATTTAAGCGACCTCTGACTGTCATGCTGCCTTGTGACAGCTATGAGAGAGCTGAAATATTGCCGGACTGGCACTGCAAATTATCCGTTAGCGAGTGCAAGTGTGTGGATCACTTAAATCAGGTACTGCTGGTGTTCCAATAACCCCTGCCATCTTCTCCAGGCTCTGGTGGCTGAGCAGGAAAGTAAGGACAGCGGAGGAGCGGCCGTGGCAGAACAAGTGCTTAGTATAATGGAGATCATACTGGATGAATCCAACGCAGAACCTCTGAGCGAGGACAAGGTGAGTGCCTGGGGCTCGGTGCAGGAATGGAAATGTTGACTGGGATTCAAGGCTTGTGAACATCTTATTACAGCAATGCTGAGCCTCAGGAGCTGTAGAGGTGTCCCAAATGGGAGTCTAACCCTTGTTACGCTTGCTGGCATGTCTTAGCAGGCCTTGGAGGTAGGGCAAGAGGAGTGTCCTGTACCAAAGAGACTGCGAGGCTTCTTTAGGATGACTCTGGCACAGTCGGGGTGGGGGTTATTAGGCACTGCTTGGATCCCTTCCTTGCTGCTTTGGGCCACAGGCCAGTGAGAGACAAGAAAAGACACAGCTCTGCCTTGTTTTTCTGAGTGTTTTCCTACATGTTGAAAACATGATTGATTTTCCAGCTAATGGAGGCTAAAAACAATATCTGAACTACACTGAGAATGAGAGAGCTTCTTGGTCATCTTTTGGAACTGTTGGTGCACAAGAATCTGTTGTCCTTTGGACTAGAATTATTAGAACTAGAAAATTCTTTTAATAGTAAGTGGAAGAAGTCAGTTGTCAGCTAGAGGAGCTGTTACAGCCATTCCACGAGACATTTGGGAATGAGGAAGGATTTCTTCTTCATCAGGCTCTCTTTATCAGGGTTTACACCTCTAATCCTTCAAGACTGGAGTAGTCTACCAGCTACTAGAGTGAGGGTTTTCTTGAAGGTTGTAGGTTTATTCCTGAACATCATCATGCTCATCTTCCTTTGCAGGGTAACCTCCTCCTAACCGGTGACAAAGATCAGCTGGTAATGTTGCTCGATCAGATTAACAGCACTTTTGTCCGTTCCAATCTCAGCGTCTTGCAAGGCCTATTACGCATCATCCCTTACCTGTCCTTCGGGGAGATGGAGAAAATGCAGATTCTGGTTGATCGATTCAAGCCCTACTGTAACTTTGATAAGTATGTTGTCGTCTTTCACCTAAAAGCAGGGGAGATCAGTTGTACTGACAAGTCTATACCTTTTTCTTCTCACCGATGCTTGCTTCAGTGTAATCCAAAGCTGCAGAGAATCGTGGTGCATAAGCTTAATTTCGTATTTTACTTCTAAGCCATTTTTAAAAGAAATATGTGAGCCTGTAGCTCAAGAAATAGGGCTTTAGGGTATATTCTGAGGTGGCAGAGGTCTGAGTAGCTTCTCTGAGTCTCTGAGCTGGTGTAGGTACGTGCATTCCGTGATAACGTAGTGAAAGTTACAGGCAGAGATTTTTGGAGAGCCTCCAAGCTACCATTTCTTCCCTTCATTCAGGTACGATGAGGAGCACAGTGGAGATGATAAAGTTTTCCTAGACTGCTTCTGTAAAATAGCGGCAGGAATAAAGAACAACAGCAACGGCCATCAGCTGAAAGATCTCATCCTTCAGAAGGGGATTACGCAGAATGCTCTTGACTACGTGAAAAAGCACATTCCCAGTGCAAAGAAGTAAGAGTCACTACTTAATGTATGCAATAATCCTGAACATCCTTCTCTCATTTCATCACCACAAGAATCTTCCAAGCAAGCTGTTAACAAGTCCGTATTCAGAAGCACTTAGACTTGGTGCAGCTGGGATGCAGAGGGTGTGGTGAGGCAGGATGGGCTAAAAAGGCTGTAATCTTCTCATCTGATACCCATCCGAGCCGATTCCTTGGATATCGCGATGCCTGTTCCTCACCTATGCCACCGTAACGTAGAATTGCTGTCGATGGCCAGCGCGTGAACATAAATCCCAAGGCTAAGAGTTGGCGCTGTGGCTATTGGCGTGCACAACGTGGAAGCGGGAGCGTGAATGTCACTTTGTTAATTAATGGAGAGGGATGATGCAGGGGGAAGGGTGCTTGTCTCGCCTGCAGCCTGTGCTCTGCAAGCTGTGCCGCTGGCTGACCGCCAAGCGCCTTTTCGGAACGGGTGACTGCCCTTCAGCTGCTCCCTCTTGTTTTCTGTGCAGTTTGGATGCAGACATATGGAAGAAATTCTTATCTCGACCTGCGCTTCCTTTTATCCTGCGCCTGCTCCGAGGACTTGCCACACAGCACCCTGCTACGCAGGTAAGGAGAGCGTTCCAAAAGCCGAGTAGGGCGTGGCTGCCTCGTTATGCTGCTTTTTCCATCTGTAGATAAGCAGTTCTTTCTATAGTAGTTAGTGCTGTGCTGGTTTTGTTTGTCTTGGGAGAGACAAACCAGCTTCAGGTATTGTAGGTTAGTCTGGGAAAAGCTGGAGGGCAGAGATTTTGTCTTAAATTTTCCCGTGAGATTTACACACCAATGTGAAGAGAAGGTAATTTAGGATGGTGGACTATACAGGATTGATATATATCAGTATATGTCAGTTCTCAGGGCCTGATTATTGTTTTAAGAATGCTCTTTATCCAACACCCACATCCAACCTAGTAGTAGTGACCAGCGCAGAGGCAAATTGCCCCAGTCTACTAGGGTGGTTTTTAGGGTCCAGGGTCCATAACGTAGGAATATCAAAGTAGAAAGACACTTGACAAAAGTTGTTTCAGATCAGTGCTGCTGCTCAGCTGTCGTGGGTGGGGTTAGAGGGATCAGTTCCTGCCATGTGCACCCTTTATCTGCAGCAAGTCCTGTGTTTCAATCCCCGTTAGGTGCTCATAGGCACAGACTCCATTACCAACCTGCACAAACTGGAGCAGGTGTCTAGCGATGAGGGGATCGGGACCTTAGCGGAGAATCTTCTGGAGGCGCTAAGGGAACATCCGGAGGTGAATAAGAAGATTGATGCTGCCCGGAAGGAGACCCGTGCAGAGAAGAAGCGTATGGCCATGGCAATGAGACAGAAGGCCTTGGGCACTCTGGGGATGACGGTAATGTCTGTTTGCACTGATGGCAGACGAGTGATCTAATGATGGTTTATTTCTGTCTCGCTGAAACTGCCGCGCAAGGAATTGTGTAAAACGATTTACTGACAAACGTTGCAGAGCTCAAGCCTGCAGTTTACCTGGTGCTGCTGGGAGAGTAAATACGGTTGCTAACAGCGGGCTGGGAAACGGGGTGGGCATTCCTGTGGCAGTGGTGGGGTTGGTGGTGGTCAGCATCCTCTGTCTAACAGCTTGAGCTGTTCTCTTTCAGACAAATGAGAAGGGTCAGGTAGTGACCAAGACTGCGCTGCTTAAACAGATGGAGGAACTCATAGAAGAACCAGGTCTGACTTGCTGCATCTGCCGGGAAGGATACAAGTTTCAGGTAAAGTGAGATACCAAGTGAGAGGCAAAGTCCTCTCACCAGCTGAGGGGACTTAACCAGTATCCGACAGCGCAAGGTTTGGTGCGTTGGCTCTGGGAGATCAGGAAATCTCAGGTTTGGTTCTTGGGATCAGTAATTCTAGCAGTGGTTGGGAAGTGGAAGTGTGATTTCAGTGAAAGCTGGGAAACGATTTGCTCAGTGTGAGTTTGAGGTAGGGACTAGGGGAGGTGGAACTCCGTGCAGTGTCAGAATAGTACAGAGCGTGAACTGTTACAGAAGTGAAGGATCTCTGACGTAGCTGTTGTGTCATTGCAGCCTACCAAAGTCCTAGGGATTTATACTTTCACCAAACGCGTTGCACTGGAGGAGTTTGAGAACAAGCCCCGAAAACAACAGGGATACAGCACAGTCTCTCACTTCAACATTGTCCACTACGATTGTCACCTTGCAGCTGTAAGGTACGTTCTGATGGCAAGGTCGGCATTACTTTCCACGGTGGTTTGTGAGCGTGGCACTTGGCCTTGTAACTCAGGGTGGGTTTGCTTCCGAGTTGATCGCTTTGCAGCCTGGAGACAGCCATGGGCTTCTCTGCTGTGGTCTGCTTTAACGTGCCAGGCCTGGACACTCAAAAGTGAAGTCCATCATTTAAAGAAGCTGTGGAATTGTCAATTTTTTTGATGGTTTCTTAGACAAAAAGTTGCATACTTTTAACTTGCCCGGGTGTGGCTTGCTTTCTCAATGCAGACTTGCTCGTGGCCGTGAAGAATGGGAGAGTGCAGCCCTACAAAATGCCAACACCAAGTGTAATGGGCTCCTGCCAGTCTGGGGACCTCATGTGCCAGAGTCTGCTTTTGCTACTTGCTTGGCACGGTGAGACGAAAAAGTTACTTCTCGAGTTGGTTTGTGTTTGGGTAGGTGAGTCAGTACGTTACCACAGAGGCATGCAAGTTTCAAACCATGGAATCGGAGATGATGGAGCTAAGTCTTAGTAACCCCGAGCCATTTCAACTTCTATCATCAAGAGTCCGTTTCCTAAAAAAGTGCAGGTGTCTCTCTGCTTCTTGGCTTTGTATAAATAAATCCTTTACCTCCTTAGGCCCCTGTCACTCCTGAAGATGGAGTGTGCAGTAACAATGTTGATTCTTTTGCCCTGCTATACAAAAGAAAACCTGTCTGATTTCCAAACCTCTGTTGGATGAGAATGAGTTCCGGTAGCTGGCAACTCACCTCGAGCAGATGGAGATGGTTCATCCTGTTGTCAGTGTTCTGTTCCTGTGCTGGGTTTGTACCATCGTGATAGAAATCAGGAGTGGTAACATCTTTAATGTCTTTCAGCCAGGGAGCTGTATCCCAAGCCCTGGCTGCGGAAGGACAGTATGGATGAGTGTAAATGTGTCTGCAGTTGGAACTGGGTTTGCCAGAGTAAGCTGAGAGCCTCCCTTTGGGGAGGTTAATCGAAGATAGCAGCGCTTGCATTTTTATATCCTGTTCATTCTTTAAAGCTTTTCTATGAAATTGTTGCTCAGCTATGGTGTGGAAGAAGAGACTTTATTAAAAAAGGGTTTTTAATGAAGTAACGTTTACTGCTGTTTTTCAGACACAACACGTACCTCCAGGAATGCACGGGGCAGCGGGAACCCACCTACCAGCTCAATGTCCATGACATTAAACTGCTCTTTCTCCGTTTTGCGATGGAGCAATCATTCAGCGTAGACACTGGAGGAGGAGGAAGGGAGAGCAACATACACCTCATTCCGTACATAATCCACACGGTGCTCTACGTCCTCAACACGTCAGTACCTTTCTCTTAGCAGCACGCTCTGCCTTCCACTCTTAGGATCAGAAAGGTCTATAAGGACTGCTGCGGTCTGGGCTTTGAACGTGTAGGTGGCAAGAATGGTGGAAAATCACAAAGAAGTTTTAGGAGGAACCAAATTGCACATTTTAGGCAGACTGTTAACAGTTTTACATTGTTGGGAGCAAAGCGTTGCCGCCTGAACATGCAGGATACAGGGAATCTATTGAGTAAAAGCAATTGGGAATTAGCTTCTCTTTCCATTCTAGATGTAATTATTACCTCTGGGATGAAAACACGGTTGTTAGATTAAAGAAACACTCCCAGCTTAATTTTCTCTGGAACAGACAGAAGAGAGACACTACGATGACGGAATTGTTAGTTGAAAACTTAACCCTGGTATCATTTTATCCGATGTGAAAATAACAGCATCAGTTATGGTTCCAGTCTTGACATACTGGAATTCTCCTGTAGCGTTCAGGTCCATCAGGTTTTCCTGGCGTTTTTAAGATTTTATTTTTTTTTAAATTACTACTTTTTTACCAGTAAACAGCACCATAGGAACACTTCTGCTGAAGTGTTTCAGGAGTATCTTATTTATACAAAGAATAAGTATTGGGCGCGCTTTGGCTCGACACCATGTCTAAGTGTACGAATCTACAGACACCAGAATGCTTTTGCGTGCACGAGCTGGTTTTGGTAGTGCAGTACCCCATGTGAAAATGGGATGCCCCTACGCCTTTTATTTCTGATACCAGAAAGTGATGTTACTTAGAAGAGGGTGTCAATATTAAAATACGCCTCTTCAACCAAGGTCACTCCAAATGGGGTGCAGTGAAATTTCTCTCACTTTCCTGCCTGGAACTAATCAACATTTTGGCTCTGATGCAATTTATCTATTGGTTTTAATATCTATCTCCAGATCCTTGTGGTATTGTTTCCTGAGTCCCTTGGGAGGCAAATAAATGAAACTATTCGTCTCGTTAGCCTGCTTACTGGCACCGGAGAGCCCAGAACCCGCTGCGCCGCTGTTGTATCAAAATGCATTATGTAGTTTCCGTGCATCTTTTTTCCTAAAGACGTGTTTGATATTAAGTGGAGAAAATGCAGAGCTACTAGTTTGCCACCAGGTGCACCACGTAGCAAACGTAGAGGTCACACAACACTGACACCCGCACACAGGTTTATGTGCTAGGATGCTGCTTTGTACCTTCGCGATGGAGACAGTACGTCTAACTTAAAAACTGAGGGACCTGCCTGGCCGGCAGCTTCTTCCTGATGAAGCAGAGCAATAGATGGTGGTAAAGTGTGGTACGTCTTCACAAGGTCTGCTGTAACGCAGTTTGCACTACCAGCTCTGGGGTGTCAGGACTCCTGAAGAGGCTGGAGCTAGGGGAGTGGAACAAAATTATATATATATAAAAGCTTACAGTAAATACACTGTCTTTTTGGTTTTGAAATTGGCCTGCATCTTCTCAGTGATTGCTTTTGCGGTAGATGAATAACATAAATTGATTCTGAGGTCTGGCTGTAGGAGCTACAGTCACGTGCTTAGTGTCAGATGGTACAGCCCAAACACATGGACTGGCTCCCCCAACTATTTTTTTTTTCCTCTAAAAAAAGGAAAAAGAGCTCTCCAGTAGTATTGCCCTCTATTGGAGCAATGCCAGCTCTAGCACCACACAGAGCTCTGAGGAAGAGCAAGCTTGCTAGTGCTAGGCTTGTATGCTTCGCTGGGAGAAAATACTCAGCCGGTGGATGAATTTTGAGAAAGACCTGATGGCTCAAAGCTAGCACTGCTTTTTCCTGTGTTTCCTTTATAAAAAGCTCCAGAGATACAGTGAATTAACAGCTAAAAGCCAGAACAGCTGCTGAAGCCTTTCTTGTGTTTCAGAACTCGAGCAACTTCGAGGGAGGAGAAAAACCTCCAGAGCTTCATGGAGCACCCCAAAGAGAAGTGGGTGGAGAGTGCCTACGAGGTGGACGGGCCCCATTACTACACCGTGCTGGCTCTGCACATCTCTCCCCCCGAAAAGTGGAAAGCCATGCGAGTGGAGATCCTCAAGAGGCTCCTTGTCACCTCCCACGTGCGAGTGGTGTCACCAGGGGGAGCCAGCAGGTTAGCCACCGCCCCACCGCTCCCCAGAAAGAAGCATGCGTGTTTTAGAAGAGCAGATGTTAACCCTTCTGAGTAGCTTTGTACTCTGCATTGCAGAGGTATGAGCAGGAGCGTTCAGTTCTGGGGGGGGGGGTTGGAGTGGATCACTCAGGCGTTCAGTGCCAGTGATGCTGCTCCTAGGAGCATAGCTGGAAGTAGGAAAATGGTAAGATGCTTCCATTCCCTGCCTCGGGTAGAACACTGTAGTAAGTTCTGTTGCGTGCTGTTTCTGAGCTGCCAGCATGCTCTCTGCCTGCTTTCTGGGCTCTTTTGATCAGTGCACCAGCCTCCTTAAATAGAAAAATAGAAATAGAAATCAAATGCCATTGCTTTTAAAAAAGAAAAAAATCAATAGCAGCTGTCAAGCACTTGAAGCACAAGAATAAGTGGCTGTGCCTGCCTGACAAAAGCTCTTATTTCCAGAGAAGGAAGGGGAATTCCACATTCTGAAAAGATGATTTTAAATAGCTGTCATAATTAGGAATAAATTAATTATTCTTCTAAGTCGCCTTAAAGGGCATTCTTATTCTGATGACATTAATTATGTGTCTGATAAAGTCATCACATTGTAGTAACACACAACACAGCGTGCGTCAATGCTCTTAGAGGCGTCAGGAGTGAAAGAGTCCTTGAAGGGGCTCCGGTATTGATTTCTGTGCTAGTTTCTGCTGTTCAAGCTCAGCCTGCGCTGCGTTCGTGTCTCCTGTTTCCACCACCCTGCCTGGGTTCTGGGAACAGGGGGTTTAGCAGTCAGAGGAGATACTATCGTGAAGGCCTGTTTTCTCAGCCGCGAGGGCGTGCAGCTTTGCTTGTAGCCTGCGAAAGAGACTGGTGAAGCAAAGCCCCTGTGTTGGGTTTGCTGTGGATGTTTTGGTGGTTTTTAAAACTCTTGAGTAAATTATTCTGTTTCTTTCCCGACTTATCTCTAAGAACGTATGTCATAAAAGCATATTGAAACGGGCACAGCAAGAAACTTCCAGCTAAACCATCCAATCTCTGGAATTTCAGGGGAAAACACGCAGAAATAGTTCTCGGGAATTATGTCAAGGTTTATTCAAGGGCTTGCTTTAATCCCTGCAGACTAAGAGAGCACAAAGCCTTCCACTGATAATACCTCTCAGAAATAGAAATGTGGCAATTCTCATTTCCAAGGTCTGTGCTTATTTATTCTTGTGGAAAATCGGGAAGAAGGCGATGGACGGTGAAATGCTCTGCATATGAGGGCCGATACCTAGAATGTGTAGGCTAAGGCAGAGGGGAAGCCAGTGTCTGTAACATCATGGTGCTGTGTCTGCATACCAGAGATGAGAATTAGCATTCCACGTTCGATGCCGCGTAGCTGGGAGCTCTGCCGTTCAGAGCACACCCGGGTGGTGTGGGCTGAAGGTGAGACACACGCAGGGGCTCGCTGCTACCTTTGCTGGGGCAGATGGAGAGAAGTCGCTGTAGGAACCAACAGAGCATCTAAAAGCAGCTGAGGATTAGCTCATGGTCCCAAAAAGAGCCCGTAAATCTTATTAATGAAGGTGCAGGCAGACTGTACTTTCCCGTGTGCTTAAGCGAAGGCAGCAAACACTGCCTGTGCCCTGTCCTGTGGTTGGGTGTTTTATCCAGCTGCTCAGCTGGGTTACTCAGTGTAAGACAGATTTGAGGAGAATCTGGCCAAAAATGTTTCCTGGCTCTGCCAGGAGCTGCAGCTACCGCGGTTTCCTGTCGAAGTTCCCAAAACCTTCTGAGTTTTTGAGACACGCTTTGCGTTTAAACCCAGAGATGAAATTGCCAGGACGCGTAGGAGTTCTGGGTTTGTTCTTTTTTTGTAAATATAGCTTACAAATTCCAAAGAACTGGATCAAGTGACTGATTACCCGCTCGTTATTACCGAACCAAGAATTCTGGCTAGAAAAGTCCTACAGACGCTTTCCAGTATCGCTTTCATCTGGAGTTTGGGAGGAAAATATCCTTTTGATTTTTTTCCACTTTACTCCTGACTGTGACCTCTCTAAAATACTCCCCAGAGCAGCAAGGCTCACGGAGTGTTAACAGCTAACTTTCTGCCGGCAATCCGTGCACAGCTGAGGAGCCTGAACCAGCTTTCGTTAATGAAAACGCAGCAGCTATTATATGAAGTAGCTGTTCCAGAAGGGAGCTACCAGACTTAACCCACAAGGGCCTTTTAGTTTTCAATTAAAGGAGCAGCCTCCAATTAGATCAAAACCATGCACATAAAAAGAAACCCTGTCTTGCAGTATTTGGGAGTCTAGAATTAGCCTCGCTCTAAGTTCCTGTTCTTCCCGTGGAAATTTAGTCACCTTTACTAATTGGTTTTCCTTTAAATAATTAAGCCTGGCTGCCCAAGCAGACTGCTACCTTCCAAGCCGTCTGTGTTAAGGGCAGACACACAAAGGTAGCTTTTTTAGAACAGGAGCAGCAAAACCTTCATTTCCCCCCAAAAAGCCCCAACTTGTGGGAGGTTGCAGCTGGGCCCGTGGTCAGACGATACCCCTTTGTCTTGCTGACTTGTGTCAGTGGTGGCTGAACTTGTAGATGTTGCAAAAAGGGCTTTTTCTCCCCCCCCACCCCGCCAACCCTTTTAAGTTTTGAGCAGGAAGCGGCATGTGATGGAGGCAGATGTACCTGAGAAACGCAGGCAAGAAAATTCCAAACCTATTAGAGTTGTTGGCAGGAGGGTTCCGCCTTGCCAGAACCTGTTTGTGATTAATCCTGTAAACTTTGGGAGCTGCAGCGCTGCACCTTTTATAGCATTTCTCGAGCCAGATGCTGAATTTCCAGGAGAAGTCCTTTCATGGCGATAGAATAACCGAGAAGGTATTAAATGGAAATTCCTCTGTTCCTTCAGTATTTCCCTCAGAGTCTTTGAGAAACGCTTCCGTCAGAAGCAAAAACGTGTTCTCTGTCATAGCTGTACTGCCCCTGAAACAGAGATGCAGTGATTTCTTCGGGAATCTGCTGCGCTCCAAGCAGCGAGCGCGCAAACGGGGGCCTGCGGGTGGTTTTTCCAACTTTGCTGTTGACTTCCTACGTAACCTGAGCAGTGCGCTTCCCTCTGGGCTTGTTTTCTTCCTGTGAAAAAGGGTTTTATTGGCTAACCTGCTTTGGTTAAAGTGACTTCCTAGCTGTAGGGGTCCTTGCGCAGGAATGGGGGTGCTGGTGTTTGTTTCGTGTTGCAGAGCACGCAGTGGAGCTTACTCGGAGCCGTTCCCCCTGCGTATTATTGATAGGCTTTTTGGCCGTTTCGGCTTTCGCGCTATTCATCACATCGGTTACCAAAGCACAGTAAAGTGATTAACTCCCAGACTGATTTCATTATCTTCTAGACTGGCAGATAAGACAGTGAAGGAATACGCAACATACCGCTCTGGCCTTCTCTTCTGGGCCCTAGTAGATCTCATTTACAACATGTTCAAGGTAAGAAAAAACCATTGAAGTTCATTTATATCATCTGTATCTCACCTGAGCAACTACATGTGTTTGAAATAGCTTGAAGCCCCTTTTTTGAAGATCCTCCTAAACATGAAACTTGCCCTTGTACGAGCAGCGTGGCTGCAGGAGGCAGCCTGCGCTCATTGTACCCCTTCAGATTTGGTATCTGAAGAATCGAGAGACTTTTCCAGTTTGCAGCACTCCTCCTCTGCTGTGGATTGGCCTTTTTCCCCCCTTCCTCCCCGTTCACTAAAGCAAGGCCACTCAGAGGTGCCCCAGGGAAGCAGTTGGGTAAGGAAGGAGGTAGGGGCATCCGCCACAAAGAAACCTGCAGCTTCCAAAGAGGGTTAAATAATCGGGCTGAGAAAATGCCTGCGACCTTGTTTGCGTTCTGTGCAAAATGATTCTGAAGTCACAGAGGGGGTAACTTTTTCGATGTGGCTTGTTTACAAGAGGCAAGGAATGAGAGTCCAAGAGCAACGGGCGACAGTGTCGGGGTTTGCAGTTACTCTTCTACGCAGTTCCTTTTTGGGCTGATTTGGTCCCATTTTCCCCTCACAGAAGGTGCCTACCAGTAACACGGAGGGAGGCTGGTCCTACTCTCTTGCTGAATTCATACGACACAATGACATGCCAATACACGAAGCTGCAGACAAGGCCCTGAAAACTTTCCAGGAGGAGTTCATGCCAGTTGAAACGTTTTCCGAGTTTTTGGATGTGGCTGGTAAGTGTGCGCTTTGCCTTTTATAGGCTGTCTTATGCAACTCGTGACTGCCGCTTGCTTGAGACAGCAGCATTCCTGACACTGCTGCAGCAGCTTGTTTGTACGAGGCAGCGAGAGGAGGAGGCCTTGGCGCTCCAGCTGTTGCCTAAGCTATTTCAAAAACAGTTGGGAGACGCGCTTGAGCATCCCCAGACAGGAAAATTTCTCTCACCTGATCCCGCGGGTCCTCCCCCTGCTCTGTTAAACATAACATACATCACAGCGTAAAGGTGGTTTGGGTATATGTGCTTCGAAGTCTGATAAACAGATGTGACCATGTGCTGAAGGCGTGTTCAGTGCAGCCAGTTCCTGCCGTGGGGATTTTGGGATCCCCAGGAGTCAGCAGATGCTGAAAATGAACGTGCAGAGAGGCTGCTCTTACTCGTTAGGAGTTAGTAGTGTCCCAGGCCAGTCCCTCGCCGTCCAGCGTACGGAGCAGCCAGCTGGCGGGGTCCCTGCAGGAGCTCTGTCGCACAAGAGCGAGTGCCCTGTGGATTTAACGTACACACTTCGGTCCCTTCTGCACACGCATCCAACAAGCGTTTGTCTTCGTCTTGTCCGTACTTAAAATAACATCGCAGCTGTCCCTTTCAGCTTGCACAGATCCCTAACGTGGGCAGGAGAAACCCCTTCGTGGATCTAATTATTCTGTATTGTCTTCTTCTGTTTAAAGGGCTCTTGGCAGAAATCAATGATCCTGACAGCTTCCTCAAGGATCTTTTGAACTCCATCCCCTGAGCCAGCACCAAGAAGCATTGGGCAGAGACTACACTAGTTTGCCTTCCACCCCTTTGTGTTCCTCCCAGTTCAGTCTATCCCTTCCCTGAGGAGTGCTGCAGGGTTTTTTGGGTTTTGTTTTGTTTTTTTATTTTCTACAGTTTTTCTTCTTGGAGTGATTTGGTATTTAGATTTGTTTTATCTTGTATTTCAGTGCTTCTATCTGTAAAGCCTTGTGTATTCGAGTTGGTTGAAAGAAGTTGTACAGAGAGGACTCTAAACCAGTAAATCTTAATGCTTTAGTGTGCACCTCTTTGAAGTTAAATAAATTGAACAAATGGGTAAGATGGGTTTGACTAGTACTTTAACCATGCAGTAGCCTGTAATGCCAAGTTCTTTCTCGTATTTTCTTTCAGAGCTCCTTCTCTCGGGGCTCAGAGCTGCTGCTCTTTCTGACCCCCAGTTCGGACAAGGAGACAGAGGAAATTAAAGGCTCACGTGAGCGAGGAAGCAGGCTGACACTGTCTGCCCCGATGGTACAGGCAGAGCAGGTTTCCCCTTGTGGGACATGAGCCGTAGGGACTCGTGGACTGCAGGGACAGCGTCTCCTTCCACCCCTTCCTCACCCGGGTGAGGGCAGCTGTCATCTCCCCATGTGCTTCATGTTACCCCTCTCCACGGCATGTTGCGTATCACGGCGTCCTTCCTCACCTGACTCTCACCAAGGCTGCATTCAAAGCCAGGGGCGTACGATGTCTCCTCGGGTCACGTAGTATGGCAGCGACGTCACCTCTCAGGGGGATGCTGCTCTGCCTCTCTCTGGTAAAATTCTCAGCTTCAGCAAAACGCAGGGAAAAGCAGACACCGCGCGCTGCTTGAGCCGGCCGCTTGCCCCTGGGGCAGGTTGCGTTTTGGCGTGCATGCCCCGGCCCGAGGCCGCGTGCCTGCCTTGGATCCAGCCTTGCCTTTCTCCCCCGGTTGTGCATGCTGGTAACGTACCTTTGCCACCAGTTCTGCTGTCCTGTAACCCAGCTGTCACCTGGTTAAGCTGGAATCTAATAAAGCTTTCCCTGTCTTCCTCGTCTCTGTTTGAACTTGAATTTCCGCAATCCTAACGCAGTCCCGTCCCATAAATAATAATTATTTTCGAGGCTGAATAACTTGGCAACTTATTTGATGCCTTTTGTTAGCGTTGGGCACGTGTTCTGATTTGGCAGTCGGCAGACGGGTGAAGGCGCAGTGTTTCTCTTCTCACCTCCACCAGTGCTTGTGTCGCTCCTGGCAGTCGGATTTGGTTCTGGGGAGGAGAACAGCACCCAGAGGAGTTTGGGCTGGTGTCTTGCAGGGGCCTTGAGGACATCTCAGCGGGTGCTTTGTCCCTTGGGTAAACCTCTCTTGCCTTGGGAAGGTACAGGAGGGGCGGGTTCAGGTGTTTGTTCTTTAGTACAGCGATGCTGCGCTTCGCCTGCCTGCTAACCACATAAAAGGGAAAAACACACCTTGTTTTAGAAGCCCTGTAAAGGCAAACGGAACAGTCTTCTCTCCAGATGAGCGGCTGGAATATACCGTGGCTGGACGCCTGAGCATGGCTCACCAGTACCGGTGCGCAGTAGCGTGGGCAGTACCAAACCCAGAACGTTTGGGAGTAAACGGCCTCTCAGATCGGTGCCATTCCTGACAGCAGCAGCACGCGGGTAACCAGGAACCAGGCTGTTGTGGCTGTGGTTCTAAAGCTTCTTGCAACGCAGAGAGCTCAGGGGCAAGACCTCAGCCTCCTCTGCCGGAGAAGAGGGCAGAGCTGGTCTCTGCAGCTCCCTGACAGGAGGGGTGGGCAGGGGGGGTTGGTCTCTGCTCCCCAGCACCAAGGGATGGGACAAGAGGGAACGGCCTCACACTGCTCCCGGGCAGGGTCAGGTTGGAGCTTGGGGAAAATCCCTTCCCCAACAGAGTGGTCAGGGCTGGGGACAGGCTGCCCAGGGAGGGGGGAGTCCCCGTCCCTGGGGGGGTTCAACCAGCGTGTGGCCGTGGCACTGCGGGACAGGGGGCAGGAGCCGTGGGGGGGGAGGTTTGATGGTTGGACTTGATCTCAGAGGGCTCTTCCAGCCCTGTGATGCCGTAAGACTGAACCCCCCCCCAAGTTTTGACTGTAATTTCAGTTCGATGCCTGGCTAAGCTCCAGACAAGACCTATTGACACGATTCGGAAAGCTGGGGCGGGACACCGTGCTGCCTGCGGCAGCAGACCTCTCTCCTCCTTCAGCCGCAGCGTGCCGGGCCGCCCCTCAGCTTTGCTTCGCCGCTGTTGCCTCTCCGGCCCAAGGGCGGGCGTTACAAACACCTTACGCAGCACCTTTCTCCGGCTGACCCAGCCAGGTAACTGCAGCCTGGCTCCGGTTTTCCGCCGATACGCATCCTGCCGTTGCTCCCTTTGTGCTGCCGCGGGTCTTCTGCGCCAACAGTCACTGGCTGTTGCAGGAGCTGGTAAAGTTTATACTTTAAAATAAATCTTTATTTAAAGTTTATACTTTTAAATAAATCTTTTTCCACCCGTGAAGTTGGATCAGCAGATCCTTAAACTTACCCGGAGCAGAACGCATCGCTGTTTGTTCACCCGTGTTACTGCAGCTGCGAGGGAGGTGGGTCTGAAAGGGAGGACACCGGTGTAAGCACGGAGCAATAAACTACTCGGAGCTGTTCTATAAAATATAAGTATTTTATAAAATTTATATATTTTACAAAGTAAAGTGCCCCCCTGCCCGGAGCACCCCGGGCTGTGATTTATGGGGGAGCCAGGTTTGAGAAGAAGGTGGAAACGGCACGATCGTGCCTCCGTGGAGCAGAATAGCTTGGGAGGGACTGAAAACTAAACGGTAATGACCCCAGAAGACCCGGAGAAGGACAAGAACAAAAGAAAAGCGTTTTGGAAAGTTTCAGCTGACGCAGGCCGCGCGCAGAGGCCGAGGCGTTCGCGGATCTGCACGGGGACGCCACCGCAGGATCCCCCGTGGGCTGGGGGGAGAGGCGCTGGGGGAGCATGGTACCTAAATTAGAAGGAAGAGAGGAGCAAGATGGAGGGAAACGCCTCAAAACGGGTAAAACGACCCAAACTGATGAACCAAACCACGAGCCGAACAATCCAGAGTCAACCGTCTCCCAAAAAAGCCCATTTATTTGCGAAAGATGGTTTTTTTTTGGGGGGGGGAAATCCGATGTGATGCACGAGAGCCCGTGTGACCCCTGCGATTGCTTTGAACCCGACTTCATGGGCAAGAGCTTCCCCGAGACGATCCGACATCCTTGCCAAGGCTTCTCCCACGGGTCAAACTCCGCTGATCGTTTATTAATTAATCTTGGAGCGACGCCTCCCAGGGAGAGCAAAGCAGCCAGCCCTGCCCCAGGCACCGGCCTCGGCGGCTCCAGGTAAAGAATTTTCAAACAAGCGGTGGGATCAGAGCTGCTGAGCGTAAACACGTGGTGAGCTGCAGCGTTTCGGTGCCATAAAAGATTCCCTGGACTTTTTCTGATGCAGGAAAAGTGATTTATCTCCCTGGACACACGTCCGAGCGGCTTGTTTTTCAGGGAGGGGAAGGGCACGTGGATCCCGTGCGTTCAGCGAGACCGTGGTGGAGCCTCGGTGGTTACGTGGGTGCGCAGAAACAGACTGGTTTGGGTTGGAAGGGACCTCACAGCCCACCCAGTGCCACCCCCCGCCATGGGTAGGGACACCCCCCACCAGCCCAGGGTGCCCAAAGCCCCATCCAGCCTGGCCTTGGGCACTGCCAGGGA